>JANHGB010025572.1:0-37081 GCA_026283785.1 Coracopsis vasa | reverse complement strand
TGACCCCTCTGATGTTTTAGGGATCAAGTCTGCTGTGTGAATCAGAGTAGTGTCACTGCCGGCTCCTTCCCTACCCCCCCATTGTGCAGATGGACATTTCTTCCCTTGCTAATCAATATCTAACAACTAAGAGAAAGATTAAAAGGTACCATGTGCCTCAAAGCCTTTTTCCCCCACCTCTTATATTTGCTGAAAGAAAGAATGAAAGAAAATAATCCTGGAAACCAGTTGGTCAGGTAAATGCAGAGGGTTAGTACCTATTGATGCTCAGAGCTTCAGGTGGGCTTAGCCCTCCTCCTCCTTCTTGGAGAGGGAGGGAGGGGGAAGGAGAGGTGTGGATGTTTGTATCTGAAGGTGCTTTTCTCACGGTGCCCAAGATAAAGGGACTGACATTCTTGCAGTGCTCTAATGGGGGTGGAAGAGTAACTGGATCCTGAATTAGGTGGTTCACTAATGTGCTATTTTTTCCAGTCCAAGTAGTTCTGCCTAGCGCCTCGGGCTTCTGGAATGGTGTTTTTATGCCACTTAAGGTCTCAGATTTGTACTTTTCAAAGCCAAGAAGATGCCAGTTGTGTAATTCCTTCATCCTCACCCTGTGTTTTGGTAGATACGAGGTCCAAGTGATGGCTTTTATTTTTGGGGTTCCTTTTTTATTGGAATCAGCCTAATAGTGATACTCTGTGGTTAATTTTATTTAGATGGAAATAATTTAAAGCAGCACATAAAGTATTGAGATCCTGGTTATTTTTTTTTCTGTCGAGTTTACAGTCTTTTTTCCAATGTGGGCTGTGGTTTCATTACAGTAAGTTCCTGCTTTGGATGCAGAGACTTACGTCAGATTCACCAGCTGCTGCTCTCTCTACACAGGCAGCGTGCCAGTACCAAGGATTAGCTGGGTTACTGTTTGTCCCACCAGTTGTTTTTAAAACCTTTAACTGCAGAAGCATCCTTGTGTGATGTCCCTGCAGCTCAGTGCCTGATGCCCTCCGTTCCTTCCCCCCATCCTCTTTATTTTGCTTGTGGTTTGGGTGTTCAGTTCCTTGCTTTGGAAAAGACTTTTGTAAATATATATGTGTTTTGTTATAAGCTAGCAACCTTCCATGCAAAATCTTTCATCTCTTGTTATAGAGTGATGGCTTTTTGGGAATGGGTTTCCTTTGCCCATCACAATGGCTGCAGTATTCAGTCACTGTCATTAGAATGCTTATCAGAAGGGGTGAATGACTCCGTTTCTGATAATCCAGGAGGGGAACACAGCAGCAGTGAGCAGTGCTTACCTGAACCACAGTTTGTCAATAAAATTACCTCCAACCCACCAGGGCCATGGCTTGGAGACAGCGGCTTTGTGCAAGTCCTTCTCAGTCCATCAACTTCACTAATAAAACCAAACTGAAATCTTAAACTGGCTCCTAATTTGAGCTCAATAGCCATCATGGTGCTGCTGCTTGGCTGTACTACAACCAAGGCAGGCAGTGATTTGCTTTGCAGGGGCTGCCTGGAGTTCAGGTGTATATCCCTGGAGGAGCCCGAGGCTGAGCACCCATGGGATAGGGAGCAGAGCTCCACCCCTGTTATTGTTTGTGTACTATTTCTGTGCTTCCAGGAGGGCATCTTGGGACATATCATGTGTTTCTTTCTACTAAGATGCTTCTGCAGTCTTCAGCTCTCCCCCTTGCCCAAGCTAATTGTGACAGTTTTGGAGCAGGAACTTCCTTTAGGGCAAACAGCGGGAAAGTTATCGGGAGACCATGAACACTTTGATGCGTTTGCTGCTGTGTTCCCTGCAAAGATGACAGGTTTTAGCCCAAGTTTAAAAGAGAAATCTGAATTGGAACCGCAGCCTGAACCAGAGCAGCCAGCCTGGGCTTACAGAGTCTTTGTACTTGGAGCAGAGGGGATGGTATGGGGCCAAAACATACACAGGGGATAAGGGGAACTGTGAGTCAAGTGAAGAAAGACTTTGGTGCTGTTACTCTGCTCCAGGGCAGCTGCTTCCCTCCACGCTATGGGATTTAACTTCATTAACGGCACTGCGTTAATAACAGAGCCTGCGTTTAAAGATCTACAGAAGATTTATTCTGGAAAAGAGGAAGAACTTTCTGAGGCCTGTAGGATACATGCTGTGAGCCTCAAGAAAAGAGGTGTCCAGTGGAAGCAAGAGAGTAGCTTTGCTATGGTTTCCCTCTTTCCTCCTAAATACCCTTCAGGCAGAACAGTGTGGGTCTTTACTCTCACACCCTGTTGTTTTATCCCCAGCACTCCAGGTGGGTACAGTCCTGATGAGAAATATGCGGAGCTGCACCATCTTCAGTTTCAGTCTTTGTCTGCAGCCATACGCAATAGTGGGAAGTGTGTCTACTTAGGGTATTAGGAGTGAACAGAGAAAAGCTTTTGTTCAGGTCTTCCCTGGATGCTGCAGCTATTGTCAGCACTTCAGAGTTGCAGATGAGTTGTGTTCAGTTCCGAGTCCCTCACTACATTGAGGCATCGAGGTACTGGAGCGGGGCCAGAAAAGAGCAACGGAGCTGGTGAAGGGCCTGGAGCACAAATGTGATGGGGACCTGGGAGGGTTTAGTCTGGAAAAGAGAAGGCTCGGGGGGCACCTTATCACTCTCTACAACTGCCTGACAGGAGGTTGTAGTGAGGTGGGGGTCGGTCTCTTCTCCCGGGTAACAAGTGATAGGACAAGAGGAAATGGTCTCAAGCTGTGCCAAGGGAAGTTTAGATTGGATTTTAGGAACAGTTTCTTCACCAAGAGGGTGCTCAGGCATTGGAACAGGCTGCCTAGGGCAGTGGTGGAATCACCGTCCCTGCAAGTGTTAAAACCCCATGTAGATGAGGCCCTCAGTGACATGGGTTAGGGGTGGCCTTGGCAGTGCTGAGGTAACGGTTGGACTTGATGATCTTAAAGGTCTTTTTCAACCTGGTTGTGAGGCCCTGGCACAGATTGCCCAGAGAAGCTGTGTCTGCCCCATCCCTGGCAGTGTTCAAGGCCAGGTTGGATGGGCTTGGAGCAACCTGCTCTAGTGGACTACTTACTTGGGGAATTCAATGGAGGGGTATGTCTGATTTGAGGGGTTTTTAATGTTTTCTTAATATTAGTTTCAGAAACAGGAAATTTCACATTCTTGTGCTCCCCTTGATGGGTTCTTCTGTAGGTGACAAGCCCAAAGATTCCAGTGTTGGCTTACTTTTTTGAATTTCAGTAGTGTCTCTCTTAGTATGGTAACACATAGGTTGTCAGTACTCTGAGTGACAGGACGAAAAAGTGATTGCCTTTGACGCTTTGAGAGCTGAGACCTACTTAGCACGCATCCTACTCAGAAGATATTCTTTCCTTTGTCAAGTGCCATGTTTCATTTTGTAAATGACATCCGATTCGGATGGCCCATCTCTCATTGGCTTTCCCTTGAGATACAAAATCCTACAGTTTCCTGGAATCATTTCATTGTCCCATATCCTGATACTAAAGACTGTATAAAGGATGCTTATTTAATTGTTGAATGGCACTAAAGGATGTCTTGCGTTGAGGAGGGAAAACACGCTTCTTGACTTTAATGATTTAATGGATTACCTTAAAAATCAACTTAAGGAAGTTCAAAAGAAGACTGTGATAAAAGCTCCTCAGACCAAGGGGTGACATTTGACTCTAATGGTAGCCTGACCTGTGGTAGCTGGATCATGTTAGCTTATATTTAGGTGCCAGTTAACAGCATGATCTTGACAAAATGATTTTATTGTTCCCCAAGCCCTATTTTTGTTTAAGTGTTGCCTGTGGTTGGTAATCTGCCCTTTTGATGATTCAATGAACGGTCATAATGGTCCATCTTGGCTCTCTATCTTTTTCCGTTGTTTTCCCACCCCATCTTCTGAGGCCATGGTAGCACACAGATGATCAGCGACAGATTAAGTGCTGCTTATGGGTAACCAAATGTGGACTAGGATCTGATCCAGCAAACTATTAAGCGCGGACCTTGTTTCATTGACGTCAGTCGTGACTATATGTGTTCTTAAAGGTGAACATATGCTTTGGTGCTTTAGTGATTCAGTCTGCAAGGATACTCGTAAGTGAATGTCAGGACAGTCATGAAGAGGAAAAAGGTGGCTTTTCCTTAGAAGTGCTTCTTGGGTGATGTCCAGCAGAACTTTTTGGAGACACCACTTGGAATTAATTCATCTTTTATTATGGGCAAAAAAAGTGACATATTTTCATAGTTACGGTCTGACTTGACTCACAAATTAGGAAGAGGTGCCTGTATCTGGCTTGGACAAATACTGCTTTTTCCTTGGCTGAGGCTTGTCAAATTATTATGTCAAAAGATCAAAGGCCCATGAGAGAGTTTCATGCTGTTTGTGGTTGGACTCATGCTTCTCTAAAGAAAAGTAAGACTATGTCCGAAAAGGTAGCTCTCCTCTGAAAAAAATGCTCTTCATGCTACCACATTTAGAATCATAGAATCATAGAATAGTTATGGTTGGAAAGGACCTTAAGATCATCCAGTTCCAACCCCCCTGCCATGGGCAGGGACACCTCACACTTAACCATGTCACCCAAGGCTCTGTCCAACCTGGCCTTGAGCACTGAACCACACTTGGTGTCATCGACAAACTTGCTGAGGGCGCACTCAGTCCCACTGTCCATGTCGCCGACAAAGATGTTGAACAAGACCGGTCCCAATACCGATCCCTGAGGGACACCACTCGTTACTGGTCTCCAGCTGGACATTGAGCCATTGACCACAACTCTTTGCGTGTGGCCTTACAGCCAGTTCTTTATCCACTGAGTGGTCCATCTATCAAATTGATGTCTCTCCAATTTAGAGAGAAGGACGTCATGCAAGACAGTGTCAAACACATCTCACAAGTCCAGGTAGACGATGTCAACTGCTCTGCCCCTGTCCATCAGTTCCGTAGCCCCATCACAGAAGGCCACCAAATTGGTGTCCTTCTTAACATCATAGTATGGACTGATTTCCTATGCAGTTTGTTTCAGTTTAGTAACTCACAGTTCCTTTTCATATTTCAAAGCATTGTTCTAAGAAAAAGCCCTGCTTTTTCCTATGGTTGGAGCTGGAATTTTTCCCCCTGGAGCCCTGACCAGTTGCTGTTTTGAAGTATCCACAGCTCAGAAATTTAAAAAGAGGAAAAAAAAAAAAGAAACAGTCTCAAAACAAAGGCTTCAAAGGTCAGGGTAAAAGTGACATAGTTCATTCTGTGTAGGAATGCTCTGTATCAACAAATAGTCCCCTGTGCAGAGGCACTATGCTTGTTTGAAGTAGCTGGACAAAGAAAACAGCAGGTTTCATTTCTGCTGCCTAAACATGGGTGATAGCCCCCATTGAGATGCTCAAAATTATTAAAAACATGTGGAAATGTCACATATGGACCAGCCTTAGCCCAACAGGATCTCATCCAGAGGCCAGCAGGAGCAGCAGCTAAGGCTTTTCAGGATACGCAACGGCATTTTAAACAGTACCAGTTAATTATGTTTAGGAACATGAATTAAGTCCTTAGTGCCTCCTCTCCCACTCTTCCTCGTTCCAGAATTCATATATCCCAGTCCCAGAGCATCTCCCTCCCTACACTCCTTTTTTCTCGATTCAGAAGACCATACAACTAACAACTCCTTCAGACTTAACAGAGTTGAATGCTCCTTTCCTTCTCTCCTGCAGGGTTGTAATGGATTGATTCTCTCTCAGTGGAAGAGACTGGACATCTTTCAGAAAGACTGTGTACACTTCACACAGACACTACAGCTATGCCGTCATCAGAACACTACAAAACTCTGCAAGCCTTGCCATTCTGAAGGTCAGATGAGATTGGCATTTCTGAAATTTTCAGGTTGGCGAGCTCTTAATCAAGAGGCAACCAAGCTGACAGCCATTTTCAACTACTGTAATAACAAGACCAGAAAAGTAGTAATTAGTGAAGGAAGAGGTCACCTTGCTAGGGAGAAAGACAAAGTATGAGGGCAGGACTTGTGAAACTTATAGCAGAACTAAGAGAATGCAGCCAACAACATGGAGGTTCAACCTAGAAGGAGCAGCAGAGACAGGAGGAAGGACATTGAAGGAGAAGCAATAAAGCAATAGCAGTACAAAGAGTGCTGATGAAGATGATGGAGAATCAAGCAGGGCAGAAGGTAATATTGCAATGAACAGGTTAAGAATATGTCAAAGAGTCAAGCTAATAGTAAAGCAATTAAATCAAAACTAACAGTTCACCACTAGTACTCACAGCCAGTCACATGACCATCCTACAACAGCATCCAAACATTTTTATTCTGGGCCTGCAATGCCTCACACAGCAACAGGCAGCAGCAGCATCTCTCACCAAAATATTCACTGTCAACAATTAGGGAACAGAGCAGAGGTACATGAGTTTCCTTTGAAAATCAGTTCCCTGTTCAACTTTTACTTTAAATGGCTGATCTGGTTTTCACATTATAAGAGAGTTTAAATTCTTCTTTGATTTTAAAGCCTGAAACCCGTTCTCCAGAAATACTCAAAGAGCAAATGTTAATGGTCCAACCTTGTCTTCTATTGTGCAGCACATTCACTAAATCCCTTGGAAAATCATCTTCTGAGACTTTGCATTCATAACTTTAAAGTGGTTTTGCTGCATAATGAAAACTGGACCATACCATTTTCGCATGAACCAGGTAATTAGTACCCCAAACATACCTGGAAGAAAAAAAAAGCCCTATATAAAATATATCAGATGTAACTCCATCAGGATATATTTAACACTATAGTGCTCACACAAATTGCAGTATTCATAAATTAAATATTGACTCATATCCACTGACGTCAAGACAAAACAAGAAGCAGATTTACTTTCACCCAGCTTTGGCAATGTTCCAAAGTGGATTCTTCAGCTCTTCATATTTCTACCTTTCAGGACACTTTCAGTGGGGAACTGAAAGCCTTCCAAGAAGCCCAAATTCTTTCCAAGCTTATTCACAGCTTTCATCACTAAACATCTCCTTCCCAGGTCTGCATATTGTTAAAGTTTAATGGTACGGATGGCAAATTAAGCTCAGGGGTTAATAAAACATTTTTTCTCTTACCTGGGCAGCTCCAGTGGAAGACTCTGCCCATATAAGACTCAAACCACCTCCAGGAAGAACTCTCCACTGATGAATAAGGAACCTAAGGCAATCAGCTTGCTAATTTAGATATGCCAGTTAAGTGAATAAAGTTGAATGAATCCAAGTGAAGTGCCTTTGAGTTAGGCACTGTGTGTCTAACCCTTGAGACACCCAAGTTCCTTTACACAACCCACAGTGGTTACGCTAATTATGTGGATGTCTAAATACAGTACTCAGCATAAAACAAATTTAGTTGTAAAAAGAGTTTTACAAGAAGCAGTAAACACATCCTGCTAACACCGTGATACTGCAATGCTGTTAAGGGGAAGAAACAAGGCCCAAAAATCTTCACACAAGTGGCTCATTTATGCATCACACATGAAGTTTTGTCAGTCTTTCATAACTGGAGCCTTTATAGTTTCTTATTCCAGTACCTGAAGTAGTCTGGAAATGAGACTTTCTGGCATTTTAGTAGAAACACTTGAGAAACTGGAAGATTGTGAACATATGGATAACCCTGCCAGCTCAGACAAAAAGACTGCCTAGCTCAGTATTAACCTCTCCAACAACAGCCACAAGCAGATGTTCAGGGAAGTATGACCAGCACTCTTGAGTAATTCCCAGCTTCTGTTTTCACACCATACCATTTCTTTCCATGGAGCCCTTCTCCACGTACTTGTCCACATCTCTCTTTGGACCTGTAGAATCTTTTTGCATCTACAACCTCTTTTAACAAAGAACTTCACAAATAACCACCTGCTGCAGTAACTAATCTTTTCTCTGTACCTGTTTCCTGCTAACCTCACTGGGCTGCCTTGGAGTTCTGGTTGTAAAACGCAGTCAGACCCTCCACCCCGAATTATTCACAACTTCAGAGTCACAGCTGTCCATGTGTAGAGAGTGCTTCCTTACCTAATCGTTCCCTACAGGGAGATTATTTCAGATCCTCATAAGGAAAAGCTCTATGCATACAAAGACTTCTTTTGTGTGTGTTGCAAACTGGATTAAGAATAAATATGTGATACAAATACAGAAATATATTTTATATTCAACAGCCAAAGAAACACAATTAAAAAACCTACTGCGTATCTTTTTAGAATTAAATAAATCCCAATGCTTTATCCACCTCTCATTTTAACTGGTGTTTATAATGATATAGTCTTGGAAAGAATCTGGGGGGGTTTTAAGACCTGACTTATTTTTCAGAAATGAAATTCATACAAAAATTATTACTTTAAAAACCTACACAGGCATGTTCGAATTCAGAGTACAATTAGGAAAAAAACACATCTCTACAAGCTTAGTAGAACTTTTAACTGTGGAAATTGGTTATACAAATGAGAAAAATCCCCAATACCCATTCATTACCAGAATTCACATCAACTGGCAAACAAATCTCCTGTTCCAGTGCATTCAGAAATCAGTACAGGCCATATAAGACCTACAAAATTTTAGTCATGGGGTGACAAAAAAGCTCCTCCAGCTCCTCCATGGCTCCCAATAGTAACAAAGGCTGCCAAGAAGTCAAAGAAGCCCACAGCTGGCAGCAGCAACCACAGACATCTGACTGCATGTAGGTACAGTAAAAAAGCCTAGGCAAAACCAGTCATGTAGTCAAGAGCATCAAGAGAAAGTGGTTCCTACAGAGAACACTAGATGAGTCATTACAAACTTAGGTAGGTAAAGAGCACCAGTTTCAAATTCCAAGGATCCTTGGAAAGGGACCTCAATGACATAAGAAGTGAACAAATGAACACAGGTCCCTCTGATATAGCAATACATCCAAAAAGCCTAAATGTCCTCAGATATTTCTACCATATAGAGCTCAAATGGAAGACCACACAGATGATGGAAGTGCTTCATCAAAGGTTGCAGGTCCCTTGTCCCTACACACACCCCAGCATACAGCACTGACACTAACATATTGCTCAGGTAGCTGATAGTAACTATGCAGAGCCTGCATAGTAAACTGGTCAGTAATTCAATAACAGAATTATTTTGGAAAATATAAATTGCATTTTCAATCAAATTACATTTGTTTAAGTTCACTCTTATTAGAGCTGGACAACACATGAAACAAGATTTTTCATTTTTTAAAACATCTCCTTTAGAAATGGAACATTTTCTACAATCTGACGCTGTCATTAAAAAGCTTTTTAAACTGCATTCTTCAATTTTCACTCCCACCTGAAGATATTCCACATTCCATCTATAAATCAAATGAAAAATTCCTAAAATGCCCCACAGAAACATTCTGAGAAAAATTCCTAAAATGCCCCACAGAAACATTCTGACTTTTCTTAAAACCTAAATGAAGTACGCAATCCTCTGCAGCAGTGACAGCAGTGCATCAAGTGACAGTCACAAGCCTTCAGAGAGCACAGGCGCATTCTCAGTATCAACACATCCTTCTGATACACACGCCTTACCCTGCTGTAGCTAATGCTGTTTTGTCTCCTCCTTTAGAAGTCTTCAATACTAGTGCAAAATCATTGTCATAAAAAGACTACAGTTTTTCATTTTTAGTCCTTTTATTCACCCATAAGACTATGGTCCCTAACCTTCCATTTTCCAGCAAAAAAAATAACAATACAGAACTCCTTCGGGTTAAAGACACTAGAACACACTTAAATGTAGCAATCTTAATGTCTGCCTGAGCTGGGAACAAATACACTTAAATTCATATGCAATATTTTCAAAAATATTTACATCACTGAGAGCTTTGAAATTTTCCTTTAACCTTTCCATTGTATATACAAATCCCACAAACTGTTCTCTACAGTATCACTACAGAAGAGCTAAAGTTTTACAGCAGTATTTCATCTTAGCTCAACAATTGTGCTACAAATACTTGATGAAAAAATACAATTTTACTTGAGACTATTCCTCCTGTTCTGTTCCAAGGAGATCCAAACCAGAACATACTAATTTCCAATATTTTTAAAAGATACAATGATAACACATGTTGCAACTGTGAAAGATAATTCTGAAGCAGATAGGGTCCCTACTGCCTGCTGCTACCTGGCATCCTCAGTAACCTACCTGAAGTAATGATGCTCATTATGTTATTCAACAGTAAGGTTTTGATTATTTTTTTTCTTCTAAATTTTTGGTACCTTTAAGTCTCTTAACTTCCTTTATGAAATCATCACTGCATAGCTGAAGCCAGTCATGGAAAGACACATAGAAAGCCTGATGCACATGCCATGTTTAACCCATCTGCATATTTCCCTAGCAGAACACTGCCTGTAAACCATCATTCAAAGACAACAAGAAACAAATGCCACAATATTCTTACAAAAAACTCATGCAAAACCCTGATCTAGCAATATCAATTACTTTATCTATCTCTTACACTGTTAGTTGTAAGACTAATAAAGCTACTCAGCAGGCAAGGGATTTAACGAAATAGACCCTGAGTTCTTGGGAGGATCACCTGTGATTCCAACTCTAGCACTTCTGACCAAATACAAGCTCTCTTCCTGCTGCTGAGCAATAGGATTTTCTGGATCTTGATCAAACATGTTCCAAAGGAGGGAGGGTGTAATAATACAGTATAAAGTATTCAAGTGTGTAGGAGAATAATCGATTGTGGTGACAGAGAAGATGAGAAGAAACTATTTAAAAAATAATAGAAATTGACAGCATTTACATTCTGGTCACTTGAGCAGCAAAACAAGTTCACAGCAATTTTTTCAATAAGCAACAATACAAGTAAGCATATGCACTAATCAGCATTAAAAGACCACATAAGCCAGCATAAAACAAAAAATACAGCCTCGCACTGTTACAGGTTTCCAGTTTCCACAAACATTTTCAATTCTGCTCCATATCTAAGGCTGAGGCACCAAGATATAAATACTACAGAACAAACATTCCCTAATAGCTATCTAATGAAAGTACAGACCAAAATAAACTGCATTAAACAAACAAACAAACAAAAAAACACTTATCAGTGGCAGCTCTCAAGCTCTCTTCCCGTTGCCTAACGCATTTAAGTACAGTCTGCTTCCTGCTCCTTTCAGTTCAAGGCTGCAGACAGGACAATTTGGCATCCCTTCCTCTGCAAGGAAGGGATGAAAAGTTCCAGACTTATTGATCCTTCTAAATTAACCCAAACGTTCCTTACCTCAAAAGCTAGTACATTCCAGTCTTAAATTTCATTTAGAAAAGCTTACTTAATCTCTCATCTATGGGCAAACTACATGTTTTAAGTGAAATCTTACCTAATTTTGGCAGGGAATATGGCACTTTAAAATAATCTTCATAAAATTCAATGAGTCTCCTTGTAATATTTAGAGCATAGTCCCCTGATCCTCTTCGGATTGCATCAGGCCTTGCATATAACCGTACCTGTTAAAAAACAAAGCAAAAAACTGATCATTTCAGCATCTACATTTTAAAGCTCTCCTACCTACAGAGGTGAACTATTCTAAGGTTCTTGTGAGGTGGCAGGATTATTCTCTTAAAGCCAAATGTAATTGATGTACCTTTGTCAAAGTACGTAGCTGAGAAACAGAATTTCCACAATTAAGGTTATAAAGTTCAGAAGTCACAGTCTCCTGCTTGTTTGTGTTGCCAAATAAAAGACTTAACACTCCTTGCATCAAAATAAATATTCCAAGAAAACACTTACATGTGTTTGCTAGAGATATGATGGGAGAGTGGATTAGTTATAATGGTTCTCTGCCTACACCGAATGTAGGCAGGATGCGGTGGCTCAGTAGGGAAGAAGTTCACGGTTTGTTAAAGGCATATTATATCAAGCCCTGAAAGTACTAGTAGACTGTGGAGAGAAAAAAAAGTCATTCTCTTTTCTTTTCTCTGGCAGTGACACAGTTACCCTCGATGAGCTATGGAAGACTGCAAAAACAACCATTTATAAGCTCATTCATGTACACAAACAATTAACATTCCTGCAACCTCCATGACTGCTTCAGGCCTCTGTTTTCAGAAAGCAGTAAATTAAAGCTGTTTATACAAGCCACAGACTGCTGTGTTCAGTATAAAACACCTCACACATCTGACTATGTGGAGCACCCAAGTGAACAGAACTCACCTCCATAATTCAGCACCCAAGTGTGACCTTGATTAAGGAGACAGCAGAAAGCACTGCCAGGTTATTTGCTATTCCCTCTCCTTACAGTCTTTGATGCTTTCTTAGTGCAAGGATGACATAAAGCTGAGAACTGTTAACCAAGAAAGGGATAGAAAGGAAAGCCACTTTTTTATGAGCCCTCCTGATACGCTGTCTGATGAAAGCAGTGTGCGCTTTGTCTCTAGTGGCTGTGGCAGAAGGTCTCTCCCTGCAGTACATAATGACCCGATACAAACGAGACTCTACTAAATGTCAGTCCTAATAATAATATCTGACTTGCTAATACTTTCTGCGGTAGGATTAAATCCCAGCCACGATCCTGAGGAAAGCAGCAGGGCAGAAATCAGAAAATACCAATGCAAACATAAAGGAGAAATAACAGTTTTGAAATATTTCTAAATGCTCTATTCTGGACCAAGAAAAGCCAATGGGATTTTCAGCTTCAGTGAAAGCATTACCAAGCATTGCTTTACTGCTCTTTTCCTGAACCAGTTCAGTTATCCGAGTGGAAACCAGATATCAAATCTCAGCATACTGTACCAGTCAATTCTGTTTTAACCCACTGTCTTTGTTTTCAGTATGCAGACACATTATTCTGCTTTGTTACTATGTCCATCTTTGTATTTTTATCTTTGTGTTGTATTAGACTCAATGCATAATCAACCACACAGTTATCATTTGTAATGTAAAAAAGATAACAGTGTAACCTAATGAGACATGTAATAAAGCAGACTTCTCATAATCACCACCTGAAAGCGTATAAACCCTTGTCTGAATATCTTCAAGTCACTAGTTTTGTTTATTGCTTCCTCACAAAGTAAACAGTGACACGTACATTAAATGTTCCCTTACCTGCTAAACTAAATATATTTTTTAACAAAGTAGATATTAACCACAGAGAACCTAATTCAAACATCTCAAAACCTTTAGTTTATGGAAGTATGGTAAGAATCACAATTAGATTTGTGATGAACACGGGTTTGTATCATTAAACCTTTATACACAATTTTGCATAATTGCTTTACTGGCACAGTTGACTGTATCAGCAAATTAGGAAAAAAAGAGTCAGCCAACCAAGTATGCAAAAAATCATTCAATTTGACAGTGGCCAAATGTGTCCATAATAAGAAATACGACAACAGAAGGGAAGAAAAAAAACAGGCACATACAAGAAAAACCGAGGGGTTCAACTTGCTGCATTACAACGTGTGTCTTCTGGCAAATGCAGAAAGGAATTTAATGGTGTTTGAGATGGAGCCCAGGTACCAAAGCTCAAAAACCGCATTGCTGCAAAGTTTAACTTGCCACCTGCCTAAGGCTGAATATAGTTTTATTTTGCCTGTAAAGTTTCCCTGGGTGCCTTTCTGCCTGCCCAGAACAGCTCCAGAATGCCAGAGCTCCATGGCTCACATCAAGGTCACCCCTAAGCTGGAACACAGTTCAGAAATTACCCATGCCTTTGCCCAGGTCTCTCAGGGGTTTTGAGGCAACTGGCATTGCTGAAGCATGCCAGTCATCCTCAAATGCTGGATCTGCTTCTGTCTGGTGCCAAATAACCACTGAATGTGAAATGTATGGAGGCACCTTTACAGACTACCACTGGTCTCAGAATATTCCCTCTTGGTTAGCAGAGGGCTACCGCAGGGGACAGTCAGTGACATCCTGCTACCTGGCTGGCTGTTTTGGATGACACGTTCTCAGGTGTCATTCACAGTATAAGGAGCTTGGTCCAGTGTTAAGTCGAAAGGCTGGCACCTATCTAAGCTTGAAATTGAAGCCCTTAACTTTCACACACCGATGTCCTTTAATGTCTATGGGCTCATCTTGACCATATCTTACCTTCAAATCCATAAAATAGGAACTATATTATTTCCTTAGCTTATACAAAGAGTCTGAGTGTTAAGTAATAAAAACCGTAAAGTTTTCAGATGCTGCTCCAAAGAGGATCTTAAGTGAATAAAACAGAATTAAGATTAAGATATAAGATTTGTTTAGCATTTTCTTTTGTTTGTTTACTGATTTCATTTCAAAAGGCAGATAGGCTGTGTACTTTATAACTATGTTGGACTGAACAATAATGCATAATTGCTATATGCTTTCCCACAAGCTGTTTGATTGCTATACTAAGAATTTGATTTTGTATTAATTTAAATAAGAGAAAGAACATAAAATTTTCTGCAGGGTCAGATCTCAACATAAATAAAAGCAGTATGTGTTCTCCTACAAAAGATAAATAGGTTTCTAGCTTAGGTGGGTAATTCATCACTCACTGCAACGGCACCTACTGCCTTGCAACATTAGAGGAGCTCTTTTTCCACAATCTTTGCAAGAATAGGTTAATCTATTATTTTCATGTAAGAAAGTGAAGAACAAAGAGAGGCTGAGACTAATTCTGGGTACCTGTCTTGACATCTCTCAATGTCAAGTATACTTAAGAGCTTTATTGCACACACTTAAAGCACTACTCACATTGGATCTTACTGCAGTGGTGAACATTTTGTACAGCTTTGAGTCAGGTCACAGGTGCCTTAGTTTGAGTATTAAGAAAATTAGTAACACACGATTGGTGATTAAATGAGACTGTCAGTTTATCCGATTTGCTCAGGATTTCATAGGAACTCTGGTGGCAGAGACAGGGAGGAAATTCAAAGATGGCATTCAGCCTCGTGGCCACCTGACAGCCTGCACCAAGCACCTTCCAGATCTGGGAATTAATAAGGTAGGGGCTGTTCAGACAGCAGGCATATCCACAGCATACTGGTGTTGTCCTGATGCAGTATAGTTCCCTGTGCATCTAAATGACAAAGATACTGGAAAAAATGCTATGAGGTCATATTAGTAATGACACTGCCATAGCAACTATGAATGTAACGAAATTTCACAGTCAACCTAAATTATGGGGGTTTTTTTCTTAATTCCTTTGCACCCACATTTGCAACGTTCTGACTAATAAGACAAAAAAAAAAAATCCAAATCTCTCATTTCTCTTTCAAATGGAACCAGACTGATGGTCTCCTTCCTACCACAAGTTTGAGTAACTACGTTTGCACCTGAGGCCCTACAACCCAGAGCTCCCTTTTGACATTTATAAGATGATGTTTTCCTATCAACCGTCATGACAGGACAAGAGGTAATGGATTCAAACTTAAACAGGGAAGATTTAGGTTGGATATAAGGAAGAAATTATTTACTGTGAGACTGATGAGACACAGGATCAGACTGCCCAAAGAAGTGGTAAATGCTCCATTCCTGGCAGTGTTCGAAGCCAGGCTGGACAAGGCTTTGAGCAACCTGTTCTAGTGAAAGGTGTCCCTGCCCATGGCAGGGGGTTGGAACTAGATGACCTTAAGGTCCTTTCCAACCCAAACTATTCTATGATTCTGATTCTTTGATTCTATACCTCACAGCCACTGATAGAGGAGGCCAGATACACTTTGCTAGAAATCATTTTCACTTTTGTTTACAAGAAGCAAGAAGTTATTAGAGATCCTAAATGAAATTGCTGCAATGCATATTTTCTCATTCTTTTCTAAAGCAAGAAAAAACTTGAGTTGCTTCCCTTTGACTGCTTTCCAGAAGCCCTCGGCTGTTCTCATTAGAACTTTAAATCAAGACAATACAATAGCCACACTTAGATACCAACACACAAAAATCATGCTGAAGGATCAATTTAAAAATATTAGTAATCTAACTCAAGTAGTTCTTAGAATGACTGTAGCACTATTATCAGGTAAAATACTAAAACATTCCTGAAACTTGCAGGGTAAATTCCATGTCTTTATCTGTTGTAAGTGATCAATAGTCTACTTCTTTATAGTTAGTGAAAAGCATTTGCCGTACAAAAAGTGTACTTTCACAAGGAATTTGCACACGTTACAGCATCTTCTGTAGTCTCTCAATATTTCAGTATTTGTTACATAAAGTAAGTAAAAGTTAATTTAAAAATATTTGCAAAACCAGGTCACCAGAACAGATGAATGTAATAGTAAATGAAGAGCTGCTTCCCATACTGAGCGACAGTTGTGATTTACACTGAGAAATGCACAACAGATTTAGAACAAATCACGTCTAAAGTCAGGTTATTAACTACTGCGCCTGAGAAAATTTTCTTGTCTACAGCAGGTAAAAATTATCCATCAAAAAGAAAGTTAGCACTTAAAAAGGGAAAAAAGAGGTTTTCTTCTCTTATTACTTCAGAGTTTTTCAAAAAAATGTGAATTAGTAACTATATACAAGGTACAATGGGTGAATACTGACAAGTACAGACTGCAAATAGCAATGAACATCTTAATTTCTGGTGAATAGTATGTTCACTGAAAATGTTTCCACTGTACCAAAGACTAGTGATAATTTCAGCATGTAATAAACAGAGGAATGGGTTCAGAAGTTGAACTGTTCAGTTCTGACATATAGAAAAAATTACTCTTTTTTTTGTTTGTTTGGTTTGGGCTTTTTCCCATTAAAATTGAAAGGGGGAGGAGGAAGATGAGAAGGATGAAGAATGGAAGGGAAAAACCTGCAGTCATATTTTTACATTCTGTAAAATATTTCAGGTCAAACTCAAGGCTTTGATCAGTTCTGCTTTGCAGGTAGGAGGAATATGGAATACATTCAGCATTTTTACCATAGAAATAAAAAGTAAAAATCCATTATTTACACGTCTTATTGCAAAAAGACTGTTGTCCAACCTTTTTCCTCTGCAGGAATTCACCAAAGATGAAGAAAGACCAGAGACAACCACAGTATGTTCTCCCTCTGGCACTAGAGGAAGACACTAATCACCTTTGCTGGAGGTGCCACAAGCCTGCTGTCCTGCTTCCCCAGGGAATTAAGGAAGCTGACAGCCTGGCAGAAATCGGGATGTTGCAGTAAGAGGTTTGCAAGCCTGAAGGGTGCCATACACCAAAGCCCACCTCTTACTTTAGAATTTAAATAAGCACTTTTACATTTGAAGCCTACTCTTGAGGACATTATTCTCTATGCCACCTTCTATTTTATGTGAGCACTCCCTTTGAAACCTTTGTTATTAGAGTGGTGTTATTTTTGTAGGGGAGTATCACCTTGCTTAATATCAAGCCATATTTTTATTCTTTTATTTACTGTAACAATAAAGTTTGCTGATAGCCCTATATAATAGTCTGCATTCATTCTGCAAGAAAATTGAGTTCTTTAAATGTTTAGCCATCTTTTCCCTGTTTTAAGATCGATCCAATTGCCATTACTACCTTCCATGATGCCCTGGGGGAAATCACAGCTCACTGGATGAGAAATACTGCCTCAAAGGAATAAAGTGCACCTCTGCTTTAGCAAGGCAAGGCTTGTGAGAGCAGATGGCTGATGGGGCTCTAACAGCCTGACACAACACCCTCTGACTTCAATTGAATGACTCCTGTTAACTACAGAAACTTTGAATTAGACTTTCAGAAGAGACATGACCAATTCAGCCCCTGCACTAGGGACACTTCTGCCAAGGCAACCTTCACCAACAGGATCTGCCATGTCCACAGTCCATGTTTCTAGATCACCACTAATGTAGTCCCTGTTAGGCAGTACACAGGAAAAAAGGGGGAAAAAAGTAGTCCTTTAAATGGCAATACTCTCGTCATGATCACTGATAGTTCCAATCATCAGAAGCAGGACCACTGACTGAATCTTACATTTATATTCCATGTGCTATAAGGAAAATAGCTCTCTGCATCTTGAAAACATCCTGATGCAGAGTTCACACAGCAGTAACCATTGCTATATCTCCACCACAGCATCAGGTACAGTAAGTCCAGCTTTGTTGCTGACAAGGGGAGAAAATGCATCTATAATCCAAGCCCTTGGTTCACACCATCTGATACTGTAGACATCGCCAAACATGTGACTGCACAAAACCACCCCCAAAGGTAACCCCATGCATGGACAGCTTTTGCCCAGCCCTGAATGCTGTCACATCACACATGCCTATGGGACCACAAGAGAGCTGAAACTCTCTCCTCTTTATTTTGGCATTATTACAGGATCTTCCCAACAAACGGAGCTAGCGTTCCAAGGACAGCATCTACGTATCTTGCTACTGCCTAGATTTCCTCTACCCTTTTTTCTGTCTTTAGACCATCTTGCTATACATACTTAGGTTTAAACAGACTGGAAGCAAATGGGGGTATGGAAATTGAGAAAAGTTGGATGCCAACCTTAAATCTTCTTGTTTTCCTAGGCAAGTATGGATTAGGTAACCTTGTATCAACACAGGAATCCACTTCCCAATTAAGGATAGTTTTCCCTCCCATCTACTTCAAGAATTAAAAGTAACTTTGTCAATGCTTTAAAGCAGCTCAGAGTGCTTTCCCATTACAAAACAGATGTTTCTGCACATCAACTGGTGTCATCAGTGCCACCTTGAGAATAATGCTTGTTTAATCCCTTCCCCAGAGCCAGCAGACTCCACATGCAGCACTGCTCTTGGGAGGCCTCTCCAAACTAGCTCCAGTCCTCCGTGTGACTATACCCACAGGCTCAGCCCAGCGCTGGTACATCTGGGATCTCAAACTCATGATGATTTAAAAATCTCAGTTCAGAAAGCACTTATGCATATGGTTAATTTTAAATATGTGTTTAACCTCAAACGTGTTTACATGTTTCAGAAGGTCCTAACATTTCAACAGATCAGCCACTTAGAAATTTTATTAAAGGGGAGAAAAGTCTTAGGCTCTTTATTTCAAGATCCGTGATACTTCTGCAGCAAGTGACACTCTCAGCTGAAAAACACATGCATTGCCTCTCTACTTAAAAGCTTCAAATTACTTGATAATCTGAGATCTCTTTTATGGTTATTTTGCTCACTGACTATTTTAGGCACAGGTATTGCTTTTATTATTGTTACAGAGATAAATATATGTTCACATTATACATTTAATATAGCAGGCAGATGTTGGGACACAATAGTTTTGGCTGTGACCTCCCTGGGTCACTTCTGCAAACAAAGCACTGCATTGCAATGAGATTTTAAATGTGATAAATTCAAAAGAAGCAATATTTCAGTACATATGCAAACAACCTACACAAGAAGTTCCACTAAGCATGTGTATGAGTTGTTTCACGTGTGGATAACTCCCCAAGTTTCATGTGTTCGAACGCAATAAATTTTACAACATTGATGAGTGAAGGAAAGAGAGAGGTAGCTGTAGAGAAATATCAATTCTGCTGTAGTGAACATAGTTAAACTTGATAATGGAAAAAAATGACAGAAAAACGCCTTGTTTCAATCTCCTATTCATTATTCATCATGGACAATACCCAAAAGAGACTGTATGGTAATGAAATATGCTTGTTGAATACCAAAGGGACAGCTCATCTTTACGAGGAGACAACTTTTCTCCAAACTAAGCAGTCACACCCAGCACTGCACTGAGCCTCTTCTGCATATAATTATAATAAAAAATCTTCCAACAAATTTAGGAATTTTTTTTCTAAAGCTAGCTGGAAACACTGAGAGTTCAATGACCTGATACTTGCTGAGGAAACACTGTTTTGCTGGAGATAGGGTGTTTACTTTTAAAAAAGTAAACAGACACCATCTTTGCATCCTCGTTCAAGACAGCTTTAACTGGTTTAATAAACCACTTAAAAGGACAAGTTGACGCTAAAAATAAAGTTTATATGCAAGACATGGTCACAGAAGGAGTTGCATTGGTAGAGTGGTGTCTCAGGAAACTAAATGTAAGCACAGGGGTGCCTGAACATTGTTGCAGGAGCAGCTGAAAGAGACTTTGAACAGACATAGCAGATGTTCCTGGATAAAAACTTGTAGTATGACCCTGAAGGAGAAAGAGGTGAAAGAAACTTATGGGGTTCCAGCTGGCAGTGAGGAAATGAGGAATATTAAGCAAAGAGATTGCCATTATTTTCAGAGTTTGGTGTGGGAGGGGGGGAGTAGAAATAATTTCGTACATCTCCTCTCTAAATAAACATGACCACATGGGAAAAGTTTCTAGATGCCTCCTCAATTTCTCATCTGAATAAAAACAAATGCAAGTGTTCACTGACTGCTCCAGCCAAAGGTGCAACAATATATTCCATCAGGAGGCAAAACTGTCATGCAGACATGCCTCAATTTCTAACTTGAGAAGAGATCATAAAATACTTTGGAAAGTTAATGAGCTGCACTCACATATAAATCCAACCAATGTTCATCTGGCATTAAATAAAATACTGGCTATGTCACTGACCACAGTACCATTAAGATTAATTTTGAGCACTCAGAATCTGTCATCTTGTTGAAATGGCTCAGGGACAGAAAGCGAACATGTTAACAACTAATATATAGCAAATGTAATTATGGACACCATTTCATAGCCATTTCAGCCAGCTAAGACAGCCACGATCCCACCAGCACACACTCAGTCATTCAGCTTTGACTCTTCAATTACATTAGCACTAGAGTTCACCTCATCTCACAGCAAGCTGTCACCCAGGTGAATCAGCAAACTATGACAACCAGGTGGGTGGTGTCCAGGCAGCCCAGGTGAGGAAGTTGGGCTGCCTGGACACCCATCAGGTTGGTGCTGGTACCAGCACGAGAAAGCATTTATGGAGGGAAGATAGGACCACGACAGACTGGATACAGATAAATTTGAGTTATTACAGAACTTCAGCACAGGAGGAAAAACTATGCTATTCAGTGTCTAAATTGTTGAGATACCCAGTGGTTAAAGCCCACTGGAGTTCTTTGTAGTAGGTGAAAAAAACAGCATAGCTTTAAGAAACAAAGCACATAGATTTAACATTATTTACCTATTACACATAAAAACTCTGCCTCCGGGAAAAATCTGCTGTACATGTATCCTAAGTGTTAACACCAGTTTCCATTTCCTTTGGTTGGGCTGGGATTGGATTGACATTTAAAAGAATTTTCCTATTCAGAGTATTTTTCATTGGCTATTTTATAGTCAAAGCATTCACATCGCACATCATTCATAAATAATATTTCACCTATTCTTGGATAATAAACCTCGGTACTTCTGTAACTCTGTTTTAAGAAAGTGCTAACAAGTGACCTATAATATTCAGCAGCCCTATGGCATGACTGATTTTACCCAGCTAGACTGCTGTCACATGCACACAGATGTTACCTAAGAGTGATTCCATTTGAAATTATAACCTGCAACCATAATAACTGCTAATTTATATTTTGGCATTGTCTAGAGGCTGTCAATATGACAACAAGGTTCCCCTGTGCTCAGCCGGCTACATAAATAGGAGCAAGAGTTGACTTATTGTCAGGTCTTTCTGTCAAAAGAAAAGCAAAATATAGGGGAAATGAAGGATGTGGAAATATGGGCTTAATGTCAATAAGAAAATCTGAAAAAGAGCTGGAAACAGAGCCTGAATTTCCTCACTGCCCCAAATTGATAAATCATCTTTTCATTACAAATCATCAAATCACTATTCCTAAAACATGTCTTCTGGAAAACAGCACTTTTTCCATTACAAATTTTCAATAAATAAATAAATACATCGTGTTTTCAAGTTCCTTAGTAGCAACACATTTTTCAAAAACTAGACCTAAACTATAGCCCAAACTGTAGACCTGTATCCCTGAAACTGTTCAACTTCAGAAGACATTCTGAAAACTGAAGTATCCCATGTTTACTCATGTCTAAGAGCAACCACCCCCTTCCAATAAATGGGATGGCTCCTCCTGGTCCAGCCACTTTTGTCAGTGGCTAACATGCTGGGACTATTTACCTTTGTTTAAAGGGAAAGGCTATTTTACTATTCACTTAAAAGTAGCTACCTTGAGAGATTTCAACAAAGTGATCCCCTACAAAATAGCTATCAAGTAAAGTGATGTACTTGTTCAGAGCATAACAAAACAACTGGGAAGAGATAGAGACAGACTGTACATGACAATCCAACAAAGGTGATTGTTGAGGACATGTTAGTACTTTTCCTGTTTCACATAAATTCAGCACAACCATAGTGGAAAGCATAGTCTGGTAGATACACATTTAACCTTATTCATCATATATTTGCAGTATCAAATACTTGATCAGTGTTAGAAAAAAAAAATTGGTTGTAAATAAAGAGAACTGATGACAAAATATAGTCAGAAGAAAAGCAAACCAGGAAGCACTGCTCATCTGTGAGCTCAGATGGATTTACTCAATGCATTGCTGATCATAGCAGTGATTAGCAAAAGGAACACAGGAAAGTATCATCTTGTAAGCAACATGTAAACTTAACAGAAAAACTGAAAGGTAAGCAGATTAGTACTGTAAGGTGCTAAGTTTTAAAATACCCTTTAAAACTTGCTGGCACTAAGGAAACTCAGCACTTCGTAGACAAGTCTGCATACTTTTTGAAAAACTGTACCTAGCCTTTAGGAGGGAGAAAAGCATGCACATGGGAAATTTTGTGCTCTGACTAGTATAAAATCCGTAACAAAACCAAAACCGGGTTACATCAATAAGAACAGCAACCATATTAACAGGGAGAGTTCCTTCAGGCTAAAAACTTGTTGGAGGAAAGAAACAAACAATTTGGCCAGTAAAAGCAAAATCCATAAACCATGAAACAGGGAAACAAGAAATCAAATTTTTTGTATGGACTCACACTAAAATCCACTAAAAAAAACTCATTAACAGCTTTGTTCCCGACTCTCAACTGGTATTTTAAATGCTTTTAAAACCCCACCAAATCCACAGAACAATATAAAAATAAAACAAAAATGCTAAATGTGCTAATAGTATCCAAACAGTTTTGCACAACTACCCTCTGATAAAACCATGGACAGCATGAGCCCTTCAGCCAGAGAAGATAAATTAGTGAAGAAGCAGTTGTCTATCAATAACATCTCCAACCCATGGCTGCAAGGATTCCCGTTTCTGAGTGTACCAGTCTCAGTGTAAAACATGAGAATTAGAAAAAAAAACAATAATCCAAAGGCAAATTACAATTATAAATAGAGAAAGCAAAAGAGAAGGGCTGAATCAATTAGAACATTATTCCTATCTCAGGACTCCCATTTGAGAAAGATCAAGGCTACAACCAGGGATCAAAGTGATTAACCACCTAACCAGCAGCCAGCAGAGACACAGATGAGAAGTGGCAGATCGTATATACATGAACAATCCGACCTGGCAAACAGAGGCTTTTTGCACCTTAAGACAGAAGAAGCTGCAAAATTCAAGTACACTGACATGTAAAAATTTAGACAAATGTGATAAACAGACTGAGGCATGCTGGTTTTAACACACATTAATATAAAAACATGTGAATCATTTAAATTGAAACAAAATACTATAAAATATATAACATGCAGGGTTATTAATCAAATCCCTTTCAATACATGAGATACTCAGATGTTTATGAAAAACTATTTTTGCACAATTATCATTCAAATTACATTCCTCATCTTAAAAATTCTACTACTCAGGACATATTTCCTATTAGGAAGATGCGAATTAATCAGCGACATCCTCTACATGACTCTGGAAAAGGTAAATTTGCTAACACCTTCTGATTAGCCACAGCTCAAACACTGCATCTGGTTCACAGCTGGACTGTCCCGGTTTCAGCTGAAACAGAGTTAATTTTCTTCCAAGTATCTGGTACAGTGCGATATTATGGATTTAGTCTGAGAATAATGTTGATAGTACATCAATGTTTTCATTTTTGCTAAGATGCTATTTTTATTTCAATTATTAAATTGTTCTGATCTTAATCCACATTTTTTTACCTGTTTTTCTGATTCTCCTCCCCATTGCACTGGGGCAAGAGGGAGAACTGGAGGGGAGAGGAGCAAGTATCTGCATGGTACTTAGTTGCCAGCTGGGCTTAAATCACGACAGGACAGCTAGCAATTCCTCGCCCGGGAAGCTAACTAACACAAAGCAACAATGGAGTCCAATGGATTATGGGAAGATGGAAAGAAGAGAAATATCTCTGAAACTTGGCTTCCAAACTTTTAGATGCTGCAAGCATTATGGCCATATTGCAGGCAAAGCTGAACTCCAGCTAAAAGTTTACATCTTAAATAGCCTATCAATTAGAGAAACAGGAAGACAATAACATTTTTGCCACAGTCATTTCTTCTGTTCCTAGCACAATAGAACAGACTGCACAGATATATGTTCCTTTGCTGACAGTGGAGCAGACAGCATTATTTGAATAGTCCTTCCTTCTTTTTTCCTAGCTGATGAAAATTTTCCCCTGCTTAGATTCCAGCTGACATTCATGTCAATATAACAGCTTCATTAGTCTCTCTTTTTTACATTTTCTTAGAGTCTAAGATGGCATTCTGTCTCATGAGACACATCCCGACTGCAGAGCGCAAGGTAAACCTTTAAAATGGCAGGCTTTATTTGCTCTCATAGTACCTGTACCCACAGCATAAACTGTCTATGACCAGAGGACTTGCAGAGTAACAAACATTAAGAACAATTACTAGGGGCAATATCAACAATGTATGTGCAGCAAGAGCATTTGTGCAGTGACATGAACAAATGCAAAACCTTTAGGAAGCTTTCACGGGATATAAACACTGGAAAGGATCAAGCAGGGACTTTGTAAGGAAGCTTTCTTTAGCATATCAGAACAGGATCTCAAGTATCCTTCTTCCCCAAGTTTCTGGTGCTTGACTATCTTTGGCAGGACAGTGGAAGAGGACAAATGATCTGATCCTGTTTGTGTACAGTTTGTGTACTCTAATTAATTGCAACAAAATATCCATGAGGAGTGGGATCCCTGTGCTTGAAATTTTGATTTCTGTAAGAGGCAAACTGTCACTAATGACATGGGGATGAAGGAAGACTATTAAAAGCAGAAGGGGACTGAAAGAGCTAGGCTGAGAAAGTATAACTACTAACAAGCTGAAAGCCTTCAGCCTATGAAGTGAAGGAAACTGCTACCAGAAGCTTCTAAGAGAAACATTTGTATAAATATCACTGACTAATACTCTGCTGCCAGTTTTGCCTAAAGCTCTCAAGTAGCTTGTTGCTACCGCCTCTAAAATATCTACTACGCTTTCCCCATGAGGGTCTTCCAAGCTGCCATTTCCTATTAGGCAGAGCAAAGGGGGCAAAAAAATTATGAAGGAACAAGAAAGAAATCCCAGGGAGAAGCATAGCTGCTGGATTGGATCACACGCTCACAGTGCTGATTGACTCCTTCCTAAACGAAAGGCCAAAATGTTCCCTGGTTCAAGGACCAATCAATCCCATCATCAGCACCTCAAAGGATTAAGCCTATGAGAGACAGCGAGCCCCTGTACTTCAGTCAGCTGCTGTACTTCAGGGACTCCCGAACACTACTCAGCCAGCTGCTGTTCCCAAGTGCCTCTCTGCATTACACAGACAAATCCAGAAAGGCCTTGTGACTTTTACAGCTGCATTTGATCATTGCCCAGCTTGCTCATAAAAAAAACCCAAACAAATAAAAAACATTAGCCACAGATTATGTTAAAATTATTAGAGTACTTCCCCTCTGTTCTTCTTTCTAAAAAAAATTAAAGGGTCTTGTTACTTGCAAAAAAACCCACAAACTAACCACAAGATCAGTGCAAGCGTGTAGACAGTGAGCTCAGTCTCAGGAAACAGCAAGCTTCTAGAGGAGAAAGCGCGTGAAGACATGAGCAGCACTCTGCAGCAGCATGGACCATGCTTGTGAGGAGGAGAGAGCGAGCTCCCCTGGGCAGCAGAGCATGGTGCAGAGGAGCTAGCAGGCACACTGACATTGCTGCATGTTACAATCCAGCATTGTTCAGAGACACGTGTATTACAGAGGCAGAGCCATGTCTGAGCTAATAAGCCTTGACTTGAAGCACAGTAAATGACCTGGGACACGATGCTCTGCTGACATTGCTATCCCACTCGCCATTCCAGAGGCAGCTAAATCAGCACCCATTAAGGGATCACCATGCTGTGCTTGCTCTGTACTCCACTGAGGATTACTCATCTCTCCCTAAAAATAACAGATGTGCTTCATTCATTTTACGCCAACGCAGGAATAGGGTCAAATATGAGCTGTGCAGTAGCTGTAAATCAGCTGAACAGCCATCATTCTCCACATTCCTCTCTACCATTTTCTGTATCTGGACACCATACCAGAGACCTCTAAGCAGCAAAGCTCACCTCCATTGGTCTTCTCTGACCCAAGCTTCACTGATGCACACTCTGCAAAGCACACCCACATAAGATCCTGACAAATAACTCTTCTTTGAATGCTGATTTTTACTTTGTCATTACTGCTGAGATGGCTAAGGGTTTTTCAGACTCTTGAGCAATAGGTGTTCTGAAAGCTCTACGGTGGTACTGAATCAAAAAAAAAGCAGTTTAATATGTTGTGGCCTTTGAGCCCATAAAAACAGAAACATCTTCATCACATGCTAGAAAGAGCAGGTACTTTGGGACAAACTCCAAATCCTAGGTTGACCAAGGGCTCAGGAATTACGGAAGTAGACTGAGTTACTAGCTCACTCACATAAGTAAGCCACTAAGCACAGCAAGGAAAAGATCTAATAGCATTTTGCTTCCTTTTGGTCCTGCAGTTTAAAAAGAAAACTGAGCCAAGAAAGCAAAAACATGATTGAGGGTCTGTCTACACTGAATGCTGCAGTGTTTGAAGAGCTGATCTGCAATTCATTTACTCCCACATTACACAGCATGATCACACCTATACAGTTTCTCCATTTAAATTAGTGGTATCTCTACACCTGACTTTAGCATCTGTTACCTATCCCTGCTAGCTTATACATCAGTAGCTTTCTTAGCTGTACACTGGACTGCATTCACATGGATGTAATACAAGGACTTGAAATCTACAACAATCAACACAAATGTTTAGAAAGTACAGAAACGGATGGAACAATATAGCCCTGTGAACAACTCTCTCATTTAACTTCCATGAGGAGAGAGTTAGCAGCAACCTGAGTTCATTCTGTGGACACAAAAACAAGGCTCCTAACAGGCTTCTACATTGTAATCCAAACTGAAAAATAAAAAGAGCTCTGGTTCAGAAGTTTCCTGTACATTTGTGGATTCTGGGATTTACTGAAATGAAGAAGCTGAAGAGGAACAACCTTGAAAATTAGTGTATTTTCAGCTGTACAAGGTGTTTGTAGGCCATTTGCAGTCATCTATGAGCCATAATAAACAGCACATTATACTGGTATGAAATGCTAACCAGAACACTGAATTTTAACTGCGAGGGAAGGGATTTCATTATTGCTATTATTATGATTATTATATTATTATATTGCAAATAGGTACTGTGGAGGCACAGCATCCATGATTACAGTCTGTGACTCCACAGTCAGCTATTCGAAAAGAAGATTCCAGCTTGCAAACAGTTTGCAGATGTTCAAAACTACATTCATTAAAAATACATTGTCAGATCCAATCGGGAACAAAATGCAAGTTTGCAGAAGTCTTTCAAAGTTGCTGTGGATTCCTTTTCGTGTTTTGATTTCAGTATAGGCAGATTCTAAAATGAATTATGTTTCCATTGTGCATTTCCCATAAACAGTGCAGCATTATGTCAATGCATAATAATTTGAATCATTAATATTATTTGAAAGTAACACAGAAAAGGTACTTTAATTATTACTTTTGATAAAATAAAATCAATAAATTTGATAAAACTGGGTTTTATACTACTTTCAATTACAGCATAACTTGGTCATGTAAACACTACCACTATAGTCTATAACTCCCTCTGGTAACTCTGCTTTCACCACCCAGGGTGAAAAGCTGCCTTTTCATGGCTGCCTGCATGCCAAGGCCCAGCTATGGTATTGCCTAGCTGTGTAATTGCTGATGAAGAGCTATGAGGAAGTCTGGAGGCAGACAAAAACATGAAAGTTACAGAAGTTGAGAAATTTGAGACATCAGCATTGCTAGCTCAGGGATTCAAGAAAAAAATGCCAACATAAAGGTATAAAACCACAGAGAGAGGTTAGCTGACTCCAGTGGGAATCATCACCTCCAGTCACCACCATTATCAGAGTCATCAAAGCTGGTGGCAGATGGCAGCTGAGCAACACTGAAGGTCTACTGAAAGGAACCACGCTGGACAATCCTCCTTCCCAGCCAACGCCTGTCAGGCCAGCAAAGACTGTGAGCAATGGTGGGCACACTAACACTGAGCCTAGCAGCTCACTCCTACGAATCTTCTGTGTGTTATGAAACAAATAATTGTTCTACACTTTTAAGGTGAGTGTATCCTGCTTGCAGAATCTTTTTAGACCCAGCCCAAACAAACAAAAGAGGGGTCGTAACAGGCCATACCATGACAACAAAATTCCATTATTGGCAAAACCAGTAACCAAACAGACACTAAACATGTAAGTCACACTCATTCTTATGACTTTACAGAATCAGGATATCTATTTCCCCTGCAATCAACTAATAACAAAGTCGTTTATCTTCATATGAATACAAGAATAAAATACAAAAGGCATACATTTTACCTAAAACACTGTCCGAGGTTAGCCATATTGGGCAACAGCGCATTGCCAAGCACTGATTTGAATTTCATTGCACTGACGGCAAAGCCATTTATCTTTTTTCAGCTCCCAGTCTCCTTTTATCTTTTTCTTATGCTTCTGTATTTTTTCTCTATTCTGCAGCGTTGCTGAATGCTGATGAGCAGAAAATGGTACAAAACCACAGACAGACTCAGATTAAAAGTTCAGGTATGGAAGGCCCAGCTTTTTGCCATTTGGTGAGTCCAAAGAAGCATATGATCTCCATTAAGAAGAGAAATTATCTTCGTGTCACTGCACTAAGAAGTTTTAACAAAAACCAAAATGACCAATGCAAAAACAGTTTTCCACATATCAGAACCACATTTGTTGGTTTGGTTTTTTTTTGCATTCAACTTGTTACATTTGTAGACTACCAGCAGTCCATAAAATTCAGGAAAACTGGAAATATAAAGAAGAAAAAAAAATCTTTCCAGTGTTGTAGTACTTAGCTTTTAAGTGTGTTAGCATCTCACCAAGGTTGTGCAAAGCACTGACTTTTTCAATTTACCAGCTGAACTTGCCATTCTTACTTCATTAGTATTGAATCAAAACTGCCTTAGCCCTGTTTCCCACCAAAACAAAACCAAAGTATTTAATGTCATGACAGACAATGCATTCCTCTTGAAACATAGCAGAATTTCCTAAGATTTGTTCAAGAAACAAATGTAACAATTACAGACAAAACACTACAGCTTATGATTAGTGATGCTTCACAAAGCAGACATCGCAGATGTCTTTCAGGTCCTAAAGGTCTCTATGATATACATGTCTGCATACAAGATGGTATCTCTACCTCCACTGTCAGTCAAGAAGGAAGTCTGTTCAACAGCTAACAGAACATAATGGGTGATTCAGAATATACCATAACAGATACACCTACATCACATCAGCTGACATTGACTAAACTACACTGAAATTGTTGAAGATGTTGGTCAACTTCAACTTCAGCATAGCAATTGCAATTGCTAATGTTACTAGACTTCTCCTACGGGAATGACCTAAACCATAATTACCTATGCTTTTTAGCAACAACCTCTATATTCTCCATTCACCGCTTTACGTGCGTTTATTATCACATTGCCAGGATCTTTTTCAGCAAGACTTTTCAGTAAAGTTCCATCAAAATTTCCTGTCACAAAAGAGAACAGGCAACTGCCAATTTCTTGCTAGTCATGATCAGTTCTGCCACACCAACAGAGACAAGCAATAATGAACGTGTCCAGAACTGACATGGACAATATGTGGACATTTTTTTTTTCTTGTCAAGCAGAAAAGTGTACAGTCTGTACAGAATTATTCAGAATAGTCATATGTACAAAATGACACAGGTGAATCTCATAAGACTGAGTGGCTAGTTGGTAAAACAGCAGATGAAATTCAACATTGGTAAGTGCAAAGGAACACAAATAGGAAAAAAAAACTGTAACTATACGCATGTGGTAATAGAGTCTAAATTAGCTATAGCTCAGGGAAGAATTCTTGGAGTCATTGTGGACAGTTCTCTGGAAACAGCTCAGTGCTCAGCAGATATTCAATAAGCAAACACAATGTTACAACTGATTAAAGAAAGAATCAAAACCAAAACTAACTCAAGCACATTAACTTTGAGCACTGCAGGCAGTTGCAGCATCACCCCTCTCTTGCTCAGTGTTTCACACAGACTGTGTAGAACTTAAAAGGCACAGAGAACAGTGATAAGAATAAGAAGAGATGGGAAGCGAATCCTATACAAGGAGAGATTAAGTACTTTTGAGTTCTGAGAAAGGACAGCTAAGCCATCTATAAAATCAGGACTGGTACACAAGAAGTGAATGAAGAACAACCAGTCACTGACTGTCACAACAGAAGAAGAGGGCAGCCAATCAAACTGTGGAAAAAAGAAGTATTTAAGTAAACTAGACGCATAAGTACAATACAAACCCTGTTGACACCAACTGTCACAAGAGCAAAGTACAACAGCTTCCAACATGGATAATATACATTCACAGAGAGCGGGTCCTTTGGTGGCTATTAAACCAGTGGCCTATGTGTAACTCCTGGTCAGGGTCACTGATAGCTAGACTCTAAAAGTAATACTCCACTGGTTGTCATCTCTAAACTGGTCTCCATACAGGACACAGTAAAATATTTTCTGCTGTGGCTGTTCTTACAATATGCGTTTTTTTGTTTTGTTGTTTTGTTTGTGTTTTTTTTCCCAAGACTGAAAAAAGAATATTTCAGTGTAATTTAACATATTACTTGAATATTTCAGTGTAATTTAACATATAACTTGAAGGCCAGGTCTGGCTGTGGGTCCCTTGCACAGTGCCTCTTCCTAGTGGGTTTATTTTCTCCAAATACAGTGACCAACACAGCTAGACTCCAGGAAATAGCTGATAATGAGTTCTTAGTAATCAAGAAGGTGAAGTACAGATAGAGAAATGGTAAAATCATCTCACCCCTCTGAAGGGTCTCACTTGTAATTCACACATATCAAGCACCTAGCGTTACCTCCACCTGAGTAATAATGAAAGCAGCTCGGATGTGACAGTGACACCTCCACAAGTCAGAGTGTGGCAAAATACTTTTGTAGACAATTTTATGTTGTTCTTACTCCACAGTTACGATGGTATATCACTAAAAAGGATAGTCACATATTTCCTCCTTTTCCTGTTAGATCCATGGACTACCCACACACTGGGCAACATGGCTCGGTCAACAGGTTATTAATCTTTTTCATTAGTTTCCCTGCAATGCACAGGCTCACTGTTTAGCCACAGATCACTAGATCTGACAGAAATGATACAGCATAAGTGTAAAAGCAAGGGCAGGAGGAACAACTCTGTCCAGTAGCAGCTACACTGCGTTACATTCAACACTAAACTGCAACCTATGGTTCAGCAACATCATTTGAACTTGGTTTGCTGAATGAAAAACACAGAAGTCTCTGGACCTGAAAGACAGCCGCTGTGAAGTGACCAGATTCCACAAATCAGCCACTGAAGGAGGAAGGAAAGGATATGAAACTCTGTGGTTAAGGGTTGGTAGGTAGAGGGGAGCTTGTCCAAGTTCAGGTGACAGAGCTCAATAAATATGGAAAAGCACTTCAACTGGTAAATGTTTATTGGAATTGTTACAGTAATTCAACTTCATGAAAACACACCAGCATCAGTAAACCTCCTCTGCATTTGGGAGGAAGCACTTTTCTAGAGCAGATAAGATTCTGCAGGGAAATTAGTTTTGTTCTTTTCTGGATTTCCTCATGTAGGTACTGCAAGGTATCATTGCACTGGTGAGTTCAATAAGGGAACAGACTGTATAATTAAATGTATTTAAATACTTTAAATGCTGTTCAACCACATGTGTATATACAAAACAGTACTCAGGATATTTCTTCTTAGCCATCAACCCCTGAAAAACGGAACTATGAAACCAGGCAACTCTACATTACCAGCTGCACTATGATTCACTGATCCTTTTTATCCTCACAATACTTCTTGGTAGTATAATCATTCCTAGTCATGTGTGATTCATCAAAGTATTTTGTAGTCAAGACAAATGTTATAATATGGCCTATTGTAACCATGCAAATTACAAATCTTCATTTCCATACCTAAATTATGCTTTTGCTGAACTTTTTCTGCTGCTCAAGCAGCTCTCACATGCAAGCTAGTTAGGCATTTCAAAGTTGTTTCATAGCAAGGAGTCCCTTGCTTTCTAAGAGGCGGCCTTCTTCACCCCTTCTTCAACCCTTTTATACCTTTCTCAAGCCTCATCATACTTTCCACATCACTGCTTAGAAAAGGTTTGCATTAGGTTCTTAACTCTAAGCTATCACCATATCTCCTCTGCATGCCTCACGCGTCTCCTGTTGCCAGGAATTAATGCAACTTGAATTGGCAGACAAATTATATAATACTTTCAACGGCAACTCTGAATGACTGTTCCACTGAGGGTCATCACAAGCCAAGCGATGCTGAGACACAGAGAAAAGTGTCAAACTTCCTTTTTCTACACCAACATACCATACTCCCAGTGAATTCATCTTTCTCCTGTCTTGGGGCCTATTAACTTTAATACACTCATTGCTATCCCTGTCCACAACAGATGCAATATTTTTAAGTAAAAAACTTAATAGAGCCTACTCCATTTCTTACTCCTTTGCATCTTAAAACTTTTTTAAAGAAATTGATTATCAGGGTTCATGGGTGACTGTAATGTAATTTTAGAACTGCTCATATTAACTGCCTGAATTTCTAGTTCAGACCAAACGGGTTTGGCTCAAGAATAAACATTAAACAGCTCCAAGGAAAGTAAAGCCTAACATGGTAGGGGTTTTTTAAACCAAACACAAAAAAGAAGCACCACTTCTTGTGGGTAAAACAAAAGATCACAATAAGTCATACTAAGAATCACAGTTCCATGGAGAATCCTAACTAAACCTCAAAGTGATGCTATGTACTCCTTCAAATGAAACAATGGGAACAGAGAAAAAAATACATTCCTTTCCCAATAGGAACTAGAATAGCAAGAGTTTTTAAATTCATGCACAAAGGCAAACATACACTTTATATGCATCACAGATGCATACTTTCAGTGCAAGTAGATGGACCAATATTTGCATGAGATGACAGGAGGCTTCCAAATACATGCAGAATGCTACTACTATCTTTCTGGTGCTTATCACAGAAAGCTGATATGGTAAAACTATTGTGGACTGAAATATATCAGACATTCCTTGTGATTGCTCTGTTCACTTACTCTAGAACTGCATCTTTAATGCATTTTAAACATATGGAGTTGCTAACGAATAAAACCCAAAGGTTAATGAAGAGAAGAAAACCAAGTTTGGTTATCACTCCCTGTCTGAGTCCACCTGAATCCAGTTAGCAGAACTTCAGTAAAATGAGAATTAATCCTTTAATCTGGGGGTGGGGGAAGAGGGAGAGAAGCTTATGTCTTCTCTGATGCAGTGGTAGCCAAAAATATAAGTATTTATTTTATGAATGCATATGCATTCATACATGTGACTTTAAATGAAGCAGTACACTGTATCACTCACTCACATTCCCACATACAGATCTGGGCTTCTATCTGAATTACTCAGGTCCAACAAAAAACCTATCAAACTCTCTCACTAGATATAAAACAGCCTCTCTTTTTTCTCATGGCATTTACAGGGTAACAATGAACTTACTCCAAAACAGTATTATCAGATTTTAAATATACAGGAACACTTCTCAGTAAAACAAAACACAGCATGATGCACTGTTGTTCAACCATGGACTGTGATTTAATTAGCCAGAGGACTGGAGAACTACAAGAAATACATATGTGGTATGTGAATGATTCAGTAAGTATACTTCTTTCTTTGAAATTAATCCACAGGAATCCACTTCCCTGCTTCCTCCTCTACTTTTTATTCCCTTCTTTTATCTCCTACACCTTTTATTCTCTTCTTCTTTTATCTTTATTAACTAAGGTACTGCTTACTGTCCTGAGGATACGAACTCTTAATTGAGGTTCCAAGCTGCTGTGACTATTAAACTATCCATTGCACCAGGGAAAGGAATGGTGAGGGGGAAGGAAGTGTGGGTACCTCCAGAGGGGCCCCCAGTGAATGCTAATAAACATCTTTTGCTTCTTCTCCCCTCTCCCAATTTAGTAATTTCAAATAAAGTATCAGTCTTCTCCCTCTATCCCACACTGCCACACAGCTCCAGTGCACGCTGTGAAACAAAACGCACTGCTAAATATTTTTCAGGATAATCCACTGTGGGATAACTTTTTTTTTAATACACTTCAGGTCATTTACCCTTCAAAGAGAAACATAATCTGCTTTCAAATTATGCTGTTCCAAATAAGAAGATAACAGGCTCAGTTCTCATCTCTGGCTGCTCTTGCTATGTCTCAACAGCATGCAGCAGCCAGAAAGCTGTCAGACAGGAGCAGTGCAGGATCTCCTAGGGGTATCATTCAGTGGAAAGAGGCCAACGCAGCTGGTTCTCTGCCACCTGTCCCCACCCCACCACACAAGAGGGGTGCCAGGGGATGGGACTCCAGCATGCCGGGCTCCAGCAGTTGGGCAGTCGCAGCAACCACTATGAGATGGAATAAACTTGTTTGTTCATAGAATATTTTGTAGCTATAGTCTTTAAAAATTAATAAACTAGAAGTCATTTTCAATATACAAACCTGAAACAGAATGGGTAATCAAATTCTGATATGATGAATCTGGAAAAACAATGATTACTTTGGACTACTAATATATTAGTTTCTCACTTAACTAAAACCACAGTAGTGTCCTGGTTTCCACTGAGATAGAGTTTATTTTCTCCTTAGTAGCTGGTACACTTCTGTGGTTTTGGATTTAGTATGAGAATAGTGTTGATAACACACTGATGTTTTAGTTGTTGCTAAGTAATGCTTACCCTAAGTCAAGGACTTTTCACTCTCATGTTCTGCCACTGAGGAGGGGCACAAGAAGCCAGGAGAGAGCAGAGACAGGACACCTCACCCAAACTAGCCATATTCCATACCACAGCACATCATGCTCAAGCTATAAACCGGGGGAAGTTGAATTACAGCCACCGATTGCTGCTCAGGGATGGGCTGGGCATTGGTCAGGAGGTGGTCAGCAGTTGTATTGTGCATCATTTGTCTTTCTTGGGGTTTACTCCTCTCTCTCTTTTTCCTATTATCATTATTATTGTATTTTACTTTATCTCAATTATTAAACTCTTCTCATCTTAGCCTATGGGTTTTACCTCTTGCCAATTCTCCTCCCCATCCCAGGGGGGAGGGAAGTAACCAAGCGGCTGCATGGTGCTTAGTTGCCAGCTGGTATTAAACCACAAGCAGTAAGCACTAAACTGAGTAAAAGGTACTTGTAGAACCAGCCTTTCTGTTGTTACTACAGAAAAAATGTCGTACAGGCTAAATAAAGCACAAACACACCTATACATATTCAGATGTGTATGTGCTTTTCCAGCTCAATATAACTGTATTATCTCTCAACACATCCTTTGTAACATGAGTTTTATTTTTAACTGTTTGATGAAAGCTCTTCTGGGGAGGGCAAGAGTGGGACATTCGTAATGAAGACCAAAAATGAATGGGTGTCATCTTATCACTATCAGAGCAACATTCCAGGACATATAAAGATTAAACGTTACAAGCTTGCATCACACTAGGCTTCAGAAATATGCCTGGTGCTTCCTGAATTAGCTGCTAGCTGTTTATCAGATACACATGTGGCCTCCCAGTGGTAAGTGATGGGCTAACAAAAGCTACTTTTCAGGTTTAGGTGAGCTTATGAAACAAAGGTCAACTCTGGATCTGGACTAAATTCAGGCTACAAAGAAAGAAAACTTAATTTTGAGAACTAATTCTACTTTTGATAGCTAAATCATTCTTCTGTAACAAGTTTGCTCACCCAGAAAGAATTATGTGGTGTATAACTGATCCAATACTGATTAATAAATAATAACCAATGGAGAAACTTTGCTGGCAGTTAATAACTAGCAGCTGAAGAGAGGTCCTAAGGAAGAGCCTCAGGCCTTTAACCCAGGTAGTCATCAACTGGCAGAAAGTTCCTGCTCTTGAGGTCATTACTGTTATTACACAAAAATATGACTACATTTTTCACATTTAGTTAAAAAAATTCTAAGCCTTACAGGCTGAACAGCACAATAACTGCAGAGATATTTTAGACAGAACTGATGTTTTGGTTTTTTCTAGCAACTAACAACGATGGAACCCACTGGGGAAAAACTTATTCTGCATAGTTGTTCAACCTGATTTTATTTTTAGACTATTAATGAAAGTCAGCTCTTCAGTTTCCTCAGACTGATCACCACTGCAGATGAGGGAATGCCCAGCCCAGCTCTCCAGCATCTCATAGATTGCTAGAAGCACACTACCCCCACACATCTTGTCTTAAAGACAAGTATAAAACCATGGTCCCATGCTGCTGGATCTAAACTAGCATGAGCTTTTGGACATGCACTGATTCTGACCCAAGTCTACTTATGTGATTCTGTTCACTAACCCTTTCTGGGCAAAAACTATCTTTCATTTGTGCAGATTCAAGTGAATATTACTACACAGATCCCATTTCTGAGACCACTCTATCTTTTTGTGTGATGCTGAGCCAAACTGAGTGAGCCCCCCAAACACATGCCTAAAGGAATTCAGTGCTAGGATGTTCATGCAGGCTCTCTGCAAGCCAGAGCACACTACGAAAACAGTAATTCTCTTATTTTCTTTTAGCCAGATTATTACAGCTCCTCCTTATTGGTCAAGATAAGACTTAACTGTAAAAGTATTGAATCAAGATCTTAAACCAGGAGCCGTGAAAGCATGAGGCCATTCTTTGAAAATACAGGAGCAGTGCAAGTAAAAG
>JANHGB010025570.1:0-23798 GCA_026283785.1 Coracopsis vasa | reverse complement strand
TATTATTGGTGATGGTGGTAGCAGTAGTGATTTGTGTTATACCTTAGTTACTAAACTGTTCTTATCTCAACCTGTGGCAGTTGTATTCTTTTCGATTCTCCTTTCCATCCCTCCGGGAGCTTGGGCGGGGAGGAAGGGACTAATTGGGGGGGAGTGAGAGAGCGATTGCGTGGATGGGCTTAAACCACGACACAAGTAAAATGTTCAAACACCAGATTTGTTCCCTAGAAAAGCTGATTCACACCAAAGTGGTAAAACAGGTAATAACACTAAATAAATAACACTAATAAATAAACAGGTAATAACACTAAATAAAATAACACTAAATGATTAGCACTTGAGTTTTAAAAGTATCATTTTGACAGCATGTGTAATGATTTTGAGATCCTGTATTGGGAATCTCCAAAAGTTTAGGAGTTCACTACATAAAAATATGGCTTACTGTAAAATGCCTTCAGTTGAGTGACAAAAATTCTGGTTTTCAATGCAAATCTAAAGACATTTGTTGGGTTTTGATGGGGGGGTGGGGTGTTGATAGCTTTCTCAGTCCAACTGTGAAGCTCCATCAGCAGTGTACATTCACTTAAGATGGCAGAGGTATACCTGTCACTTATAAGTTATGTTTGTTACCATGAAGTGGACAGGTCTGGACAGGACTACGAAGTTGGTTTTTCCCCAAAGACTGAGCTCTACTAGGTCAGTCAAAATACAGATATACTTTGAAAATACATAAACACCACTCATTAACTTCATCTGATTTCCTCTCATGTCTCAGGTTAGTTAGAATTTAAGAGTTGAAGCCAGTATTTCATAAAAGACATACTTTATGTCTATTGAAGAGTTCATATCTGAAGCAGCTCCAAAGGTGCAAAAATGCTAAGGTCTACACCAAAGATAAGGCTCTACAGAAAGAAGTAATATGCTCATTCCAACAACACCAACTCCTTCTCCTCTAGAAGGAAGCAGACATCCTACCAGATCTCAACTGGACACATCCAGCCTCTCTTCAGAAGCCTTTCCTCTTAGCATCATAACTCATGCAAGCTTGTATTAAATAACAGTTATTACAATTTACAATTACATTTTATAATTTAAGTAATTATCTGAATAGCTGATTAGCTCATCTAGAAATGTATGTTCATATGTATACTTGCACACACTTGAAATGAAAATTACTAATTCATGGCACTACTACTACCACCACTACCTGCTACAGTGAGTAGCAGGGAAGAAAATTTCCCACTAAGTGCACAAACATACTATATCTAGTCTAAACTCAAGACAAGGTATCTTTTTCTAGGTATGACTTTCATTGGCCTAATTAGCATAAACCTCCCAACACTGAGTAATGCAGATGACACTTAGTTTAGCTAATTTAGCCCTGGGACAAAAATTAATATATAGTGTAACATTACATACCAAAGCTTCCTCCTTTGATGTATGACTAATTATGATGTCTAGAAAGGTATGCAGAAGAATTAAAACTGGATTATAAACTAGAAGAATATGCAGATACATAAAGCTAACTCATTCAGCCAGCAAAGTCTCTCAAGCATTCTTTCTACACAGCAAGAAGTTTAAGTATCCTCATTTTAAACTGCTCTGTATGTCTCAGCTGATTTCAGACGGTTATTTTTAAACTTATGCTGTATCTTGTAAAGCTGGAATAATTTCTTTGAAACAGTCAGACTATGGACAAGGACACCCAAACATGTTCATTTAAAATATGATGGGCGGCAACTATCAGTTTGGTATCTTCTAACTGCACTCTTTAGAAAATCAACTACTTACCTGCTTTTCTGAGCCAAAGATTTTATTAACTTTAAGAACGGTAATGGGTAAATCTCTCTCTACTTCTCAGAGTCAGTTTACTTCCATGAAACCTGAGGATAGTCACTTTGACTTGTACTTCACAGTAAACTGCAGATGGACTGCTATTTGTCAGTAAGTTGAAGATGCTCAGATTCAAAGCTGAAATTATTAAAAATGTTTCCTATGTTCCTCCTGAATAGCCCACAAAAGTTTCTAGCACACTGAAGAGCATCTTGCTGCTTTTGAAGTAACAGTATGTATGATATATAATATTAACAAATATACCTTACTCTCAGTTATATGACACAATTCAACAAATGATGTAAAAAAAAAAAAAAAGTATTAGGGCCTTTAGTACCTCCTGTAATTAACAATAATCCATTACAAAAAACTTCAGGTGTGTTTCACAGCAATTTGTAGGTGGCTCACTTAGCAAAGTTTCTGTATTCAGTTATAAACAGAACAAAGATCAAAGCTGTGAAGCCATTAAAGAAATGGCAAATGCAAGGAGTGTAAAATTAAGAAAAATCTATTTCAGTCATTTGATGAGATGCAGACAAGTAGAAGCTCTAAGAAGATACACTGACTGAGACCTACTCACACTATCTTTCTGCCAACAGAAGCTCGTGGCTTTGCTCAATTACCACTGATGACCAGAAGACATGCAATTTATTTACTGAGACAAATTAGAACACTTCCATAACATTTCATGAACTATATTCCTGTTGAATTTTGGACAATATATTTATTCCATAACTTACGTTTGTTAAACAAGACCAGAACATAGCTAACATGCTACACACATTAAAATAGAAACAATTTAATAGATTAAACCTTCAATACAGAATTTATATACACCAAATGTAACACTTTCAGTAAAGTTCAAACTGCAATTACATTTTATAATGACCCAATTCTCTACATATTTGTGTCAAATTAACAAAACCACAAACATTATCAAGGCTAAAACTAAAAGTTGAAATTGGGTCATTATCTTTCCTAGATAAGATGTTCCCAAAATTATTGCCTTTCACTCAGCCAGGGGAAGATTCCCTAGGTACAGTTTTTGCCATGCTAGCCCATTTTTCAAAACTGGGCTTAACAAAATGAAACACATTATTTACAGTGATTTTATTATTTAATTAGAGATTACCTGCATAATTCCACCCTCTACATTATCATAATTTATGTCTCATAAAGCTGATCACACAAATTCAAGCCCAAAGAGGTAGGGGGCATGCAAGGTTCAGGAAAGAGAAAAGCCCTACACAAAAATCTCAGAGGATTTTGTCTATTAGTTTTCAGCTGGGGCTTGGACTAATGGCATCTCTACAAGCTATGGAAATCACAAGGGGTCCAAACAGGCCCCCAAACTTTTCCATCTTAAAGGCTTGAGGGGTGGGCCTAGGTATTTTCCACTAGTTCCCATCACAACCACCACCACTCTTGTTTCATAAGATGCCATTAACAACATGAATGGGAAACACTATTAGATCATATCACCCATTAGATGCCAAGACAAATTATCTCATTAAACCTATATTATTTGGCACAAAAAAGGGTGGAGGGGGCCCAAGAGGCATTATCTTCACTGATAATCAGCTGAAGATCTCAATGATTCATGGCAGAAGAACTAACTTTGAGAGAAGACTCAAAAAAACTCTTCCTTCAATCCTATCGCTAGGCATGAAAAGCTTTGGCTTTTTTTTCCTTCAAGAAAACACAGTGGAGAGAGATTAACTAGTTTTTCACATACAAACCATGGGGTTTTTTCCATTTTAGAGAAATAAAAATCCTTCACTCAAAGGAGAGGAATTACACTTAAAGAGGATGTTAACTTCAACTACTCATAGAACTAAGTTCTATTCATAACTACGTCTACCTTCCGTCTCACATAAGTTTTTCAACCACTCTATTTTTACTTTCTTTGTTACTTTTTCCCCCCAAGGTTTGCTTGCTAGCCTCTTAATGATACTAAAGCTGCCCTTAAGATAACAAACAGAAAACAGTAACACAGGTTTTATTCTTTCCTTTCCAAGAATTAGTCTTGATTCACGTTACACTTATGCAAAACCTTGGGGGGAAAAAAAATCCCCACCATCCTGACAAAATCTGATTTTTGTAAGTGATTTACTTTAGTACTTGATATTTGCAATATTAAAGTTTTATTACCACATTTGGAGAGCAAATAAAAATGTCACTGATTTTGCCAACTGGCTGAATAGATGTCCTTAACTTTTAAGTCATCAGATTTCATTTAACTTGGAAACTTCAAAGTCCTAATGCCTTTGCCTAACAAGTCATTTGAGAACTGATACAGAAAAGCTTTGTTCAATGAAGAAAATTAAGAAATCTTCCTTTAGAAAGATATTTCTTGTAGTGCCAACATCCTACAATTAAACAGCAATAAGAAATAACATTTGAGTACAGATATATCACTTAGAACACTTCACTGCTTTAAGCGAAGCTGTGCTCATTTATTTCATTACAACACTGGAAGTCAGACACATTACTTTCTTTGAAATAGGTTAAGACTTGTATGACAAAATAAATTTTAGTATGATTCAAACTCTTGCAGCTGTTTAAGGCAAGATCAAACCACCTAGTTCAACCCCAAGAGAGAGGTTAAAAAAAACCATCCTTAAGCCTTGTCATCAAAGTTTACTTCTCTTCTAATGAACTACAACTGTGTGCGCTCTGTAAAAAAGCCACTTATCTGAACTTGGTCAGCAAACATCAGGCACATGCTGGCTAGGCATGTATTAAGTAGAGAACAACCAGCTAGAGAAAACAGCAGTTGCTATACAGAGAGGTATAATGTTGTAACAGTAGTAGAAACACTTCAGAGAAAGCAGGAGCTTCCATTGTTTCAGAACAGCACCACATTGCCAAATGTAATATTATGCAAGTGTACCACAAGCACTGCAACTATCCATCACGTGTATCCAAAATAATGCTTACACCAGTAATTAATGTATGACATCCCCCCAAAACATAAGGCTTATGCTTGACTATGAAGAAATGAAAACCACAGTTGAAGAAAACGAGCAATCAGTCGCGTACACCAGCGCACAGTGAATAGCATAAACCTCTGCTACATCAGAGAGCAAGCAGTAAACACCAAGATCCCCTCCCCTCTCTTTCACTGAAGAAGACAACACATGGCCAATGGCATGTTATGACTCAACAAGTGAGCTGAACAGTGGTTAAAAGGTATCATACTGGTAAAATCTTGCTATGTTTGCTGTATATGTGTGATAAATTCAGTGAAGAGTCAGTGTCTTTGTCCTCTGCAGCTGATTTTGTCTCACAGTACAAAGACTTCTATTGCAACACTTCCTACAGGCCATCTTCTTCTCCAGCTCATCCTGTCACAGAGGTTAAGTTCACAGCAGTAAGAGTTTCGCTCTGACTTCTCAGAAACATGATTTGCAGAGTATGACCACAGCATTTCATTTCTCTACAGGATTTTTAGACCCGTATGTTTAATAAATCAGTGATTCAGATGTCTGAGATACACCTTTTAATTACACATTGTGAGCATGAATCTCAATATGACATCAAGGAAGGGAAAGAAGTGGCTTTTAGTGAATTTTCAGAGAGGGCATTTAAAATAGATCACTGTACACTAGCCTTGTTCAGTTTACTGGTTTTGTAAGCATCTATCATGCCATCTGTCAAGGACAGAATACTGGGTAGAGACTGACCATTTTAATCAAGCCTGTTTATTGGGATATCCTTTTTAATTCTCTTTAACATACAAATACACATTTGTATTTATTTGAACATGATAATAAAAATTCATCTGCCATCTGAAGGATGCTTATAACAACAGTCAATGATACTGACACAAATAACATTTATTTTAAATATACTGTTTCTAAATTTGCAGCACTTTTTCTGTATTCTAGGAATATCTACTTAGTGGTACAGACTAGAATAAGTTATCTTCTGTTAGCCAAAATTATTATTCTTAAAGCTGTTACCTATCCCCTCTACTTAATTTCTATCCATTCCCTGTCGGGTCAGATAATACAGATAATTGCATGAAGGCAGATGTATCTTCTAACTGTATGTGAAAAAAATTCCAGAAGTTATAAAATGTAATGCAAACTTACCAACTCTATTCCCTGTGGAAAAGGAGTATCTTCCCAGTCCTTCTGAGGAAATCTTTGTATTATTTTTCCCAAGCCTTCTGTTGGTCCTGCTGAAAGATAAAATTCAATTACTCAAAGTCATCCTGGTGGAATTTAAATTGCCATATATTTGAGATTATTTGCAGAATATACCCAGTATTAGGAAATGTTTCACAACAATAGGCAGAACAGGCTCCTCAAATGTATCTTGTAAGTCATATAATAAATACAATCTTAATATTCTCCAGTAGTGACACAAGGAGTCACTATATGAAATGAAGCTGCAAGCTGCATCCAGCCTATGCTCATCATGCTTGTCTTCCAAGTGACAGATGATTCTAGTAATTCTAGGTAATTCTAGTCTCTCTCCACAAACAGTAGTAAACTAAAAACTAATATAATGGATAACGTGATACTAAACCAGAAATCTAGCATTTGTCAACAAGTGGTCTTCAAAGAAGTCTATAGATTAAAAATCCATATGATTTATCCAGGACACTAGCTCCCTGCCAGTATTTCTGGTTCGTTCTTTGGACAAGTCAGCAGCGGATTTTCTACACAGGAAGATAGAGAGAAAAAACTACACAACTGACCTGTTATTTTTTCTGTACTCTCTCCTTTTTTTTAAAGCTACCATGCTATAGATAGGAAGCCACAAATACTCAACTGTAGCATCCTGTCATTCTGAATGGTACAGGAACACAAACATGAAATCAGCAAACAAAACACACACGTTTGCAAGTCAATCACTGAGCAGAGACAAGAGGCCCAAGTTCTTACCCCTACTAAAAAGAGAAGGCAACAGCAGGAGAGCTGAACAGTTACTGTAAGGCAGCACCCTTTCACCAACCAGCAGGTATATTCAAACCAAGCAAGCAGAACACACAGCTCTAGAAACCCACTGCATTTGCATTCCCCTAGCCAGCACGGGGATCAGAGGAAAAACAGGGTAGATAAAGGAAGCAAGCGTGTATCATTGCAAGCATGGGTGCAAATCTAATTTAAAATAAAAATATACTGAAGAAATAATTTTTCTATTAAACTACACATAAAGCTTCCTAAAAGGCAAAGTTAAAATTTGCAACCATTTTAAAAGTTATTTTAATTTAAAAATCAAAAAATTCTGCAATAGTAGTAGCAGTCCCTATGTGTTCCTTCCTCTACAGACACCCAAGCAGCAGCAAGAAATACATTATTTTCCTGGCTTTAGCATAAAAACCAATTTTCAGCCTGACACAACTCAAGTCTGCTAGCATAAAGCAATTTATAAATCAATGTTGTGGTAGAAAAAAAATATCCTTCTCTAAGTTTCCTGCTAATTTACAGTTTGAGTTTGCCACTATCTTAAAACCCATAATAAATTTTACAAGGCATTTAGGTAGAATTAATCTGACAATTTGGTAAGATGTATTTTCTCTACTTTATGTATTTTTACGTTTAACATTCTATGATTTTTCTCCTGAAAACAATTTAGGAATAGATGCTCTTGATACAATGGGCATATAAACTACACACAGTGAACTCCAAACCGCAGTCTTACCCCCACAACAGCACATACTGACTGTGATTCCCCAAGGCAGCATGCTGAAGGATTGCAATTAGACAGGGTTAGCTAGGAGATGTGTAGCACTAAGAGATGTAATCAGCAAGTTAAAAGGCAAAGGAGATACTGTATTTAAAAAGAAGCTGCAGAGGTGCTGAGAAAGCAGAGTTAGGATGCACCAGAAATCAAGGAACAAATACAGATACGGTTACAGTTGCATCTCCTGTTAAGGAAAGAGAGCTCCATACCCATTAGACTGTAAGAACTGAATAGGGTCACCAGCCACTAATTTCACTTGTTCAAGATCAAGTGTTGCCTCAAGTACTCTTTCTTACACTTACACAGCATCTTCTACTAAATTATCACTCCTCCGCCCCTACCATTTCATCATGACATCCTTCTAAAACTAGGAGGCATTAACAGAGAGGCTTTACCAATCCCTCCCTGAACAGCTCTCAGAAGAGCAGTCACACACACCCCTTCCTAAGGCAGGTAAACACACTTCTGTGTTCCTCCTTTCTTCTATAGACATCCAGTCCCTCTTTCTTTCTTCCATGTAAAAAAGCAGAACAGCTACATTTTCAATTAGATACGGTAGAAATGTATATGTATTTTGTTGCTAGCATGCCTTAAACAGCCTTTAGCCTTCTATGCCCTCCTCTTACCCTTCATGTTGGTAACCCCCTCAGAGAACTTGTCTTTCCTCCCATTCCTTTAAGTAGTCACCTACTTGATAGCCTCTACTCCTCTTTCATTCTGACAGAACTCCTCCTTCACTGACTCAGTATCAGAATTTCTTCCCTTGTTGAGTTAAAGTCTCAAATTACCATGTTACCTGCTTTTCATAAATCATTTAAATCAAATCTCTTCTCTCTCTAGTTGTTCTAAAGCTGGCAGGGGAAGCAAGGAAGAGACAGCAAACAAATGCATCCAAACAGCAGTGCACACAAATGCCCTTCAAGCAGAATAGAACTTGTGGTTGAGAGGCCAACAGCAAGAAAGGGCAGATGGACCGTAGTGAACAGAGATACTAAGACTTCCTGGAAAGGAAGTATCAAAGAATTACAGCAGCAAAAAGTGGTCAGTCCCTGCTATATCTAAGTCCTCCAAGTTTTCTCTATGGGAAAACAGGTGACAGGTTTTTTACACTGAATCCACCCCAGTTCTCAAAAAACTGAGACCTTTGACACTACTAACTACATCTATAAAAGCAGCTCATAATTTCTTCTCCTTCATTACGTTTTAAAACTACTAATCCTTCTAGTTCTCTTTTTTTAGTATACTGCTAGAAAGACACTCCCTAGGTTACAATATTGGAACTTCTTTTAATTCAGTATTAAGAGATGTACAATTTTCTTTTTTTAATGCAATTTTAATATTCACTCCTTTAAGTCAAAATGTTACAAGTCTTTTTAGACTCCTTTCCTTAGAAGGACACTCATGCTGGCCGCCAGTGTAAGAAGATCTTACTGCATGTAATTCTATTTTGCTTTCAAGAAGGATTATAAACCTCAGTAGGAATTTATCTGGAGAAAAAAAAAAAATATCCCTGAATATTTTCTGAAAGCCAGACTGAACTTCTAACACTACCTGAACTTGCACTTCAGGGCATTTCTAGGATCAAAGAGAAATTGTTCTAAAATATCTAATAGTTAAATGAAAGTTTCACATGCTGAGGCGATACCCTGAAATCATTATATATAAAGTGTTCCAACACTATTTAGAAAAAATCAGTTCAAGTCCAGGTTGGACAGAGCCTTGGGTGACACGGTTTACTGTGAGGTGTCCCTGTCCGTGGCAGGGGGGCTGGAACTAGATGATCTTAAGGTCCTTTCCAACCCTAACTATTCTATGATTCTATGATTTTGCCATTTTCTGTGAGTGCGCTATTCTTCTTTTCAAGTCAATGCCATGGTGAACCCTTCAACCAGATTTTTAGCATGGACTTATAATCCTTCAACTTTCAAATTGTTTACTCCTCTCTACTACTAAACACAGAGTTTTGGTACAACATTCCTACACGCTTCAAATTTTTCCCTCTGGAGTACTGAAAGCAGGTAGAGGATGTTTTCAAAATTGTCTGTTAACTGGCTGCTTTATCATGGTCTAATTGAGGTCATACTTTTGAAACTAATTGAATGCCACCTCATCTAATTTGAATCTAATAATGTACTTTTAACTCTAGCAATTTACTGAGATAAGACATACAAAAACTACAAACAATATACATTAACTGGTTCAGGTTGCTTCACTTCTGGTTTTGAAACACTGGTTTCAAAGCCTGCTTTAAGCAGCTGTGACTGGCACAAGGTAGTTCCCAACTTCCTCTCATACAACTTGCACCCTGCTCCCAAAACTTGGCAATTTATGGCCAGCACAGCTATTCCTGATTTTTCCATCTTAGAGGCCACTGTTGTGAAAACACTCTGGAAAAAAGAAACACATGCCATCTACCTCTAGTTCAAGCGCCACTGATTTGGTATCCAAGTTTTCAAAAAAATTACAAAAGGGAACCTTCTGAACAGGAGCCTCAAGAACATTCCAGATATTAAACAAAGTTAAGGCCCAGACCAGTTAAGATGAATCTTCAGAAAGATCAAAGTTGGAAAAAATAGTTTATAGAAGGATGCATGAAGAATACACCATCAAAACGCAACATTTTAAAGGATAAATAAAAAGGTTGATAGTTCTGTATCAAAGATCTGAGCATCAGAAAAAAAAAAAAGAAAGAAAAATAAGTATTCACATTCAGCAGATGTGAATAAAAAAATGTGAATAAAAAAATTTAAAAATCCTTGAAACAAGCACCGTTAATCCTTCCACACGGAAGTCCTGTGATAGAGATTTACAAATCTACTTATAATGCCTAAAATCTAACCAACTATTTCACATGGCTTCTTAAATTGTATAAACTACATGGGATAGATGGGAAATAGTTTCTTCCATCCAGAATTTAGTTTGCTTTCAGGCAGGGGAGAGGGAAGATTTTGTCCTTTATTGTTTGGTTGTTTGTTTTTAATGAATCTACACTCTTTTTAAATCAGTGCCGTCCTTCAAAATCTCAGTTTTATATGTTTCCAATTACAAAGTAAAATTCATTGCAATTTGATAAATAAATAAAATAAATAAAAACATTTTATTTTCAAATACACAAGTTACTCAACTGCAAGTTGCATTCTTTGTGAAAAGTTTAGACCAGGAACACTCAAAAGAATCTCCACTCCACAGGCAGTGAGGACCTGGCCTGCTGTTGCCAGAAGCAGTATCTTACTTTGATTACAAGTTTACTTCACCTTAATATGGAAATTTACATTTATTCCTTATACAGAAGCAAAAAGATAGAAAAGGTCTGTCTTATGCACACTACTCCTTTACATGAATGCATATACAAAGTAACTCGCCTAGTACTGCTACACAAGATTAAAACCTGTGCAAGAGAAGACTTAGTAGCTGCGTTTCCATTTAATGATAAGCCAAATTCAGTACAGTATGCGCATCACATTTTTTCCAATACTTTATTGTGTAAGTACTGTTGACTCTCTGTTGGTGTTTTTCAATCCAACTAGTTAAACAACAGTAGAATTGCAGTAAGTCCCTAAATCCTACAGCTTGGGGTAAGGGGGTGTGGATGCTATTTGCCTTCAACTGACTACATAAAAGCCATTCATCTTTCAGCAGAGCAGTTATGTCTGAAGATAACAGATTATTCAAGAGGTGGCTACAACTCAGCACTTAAGTGATTTCACATTCTCAACTGGTTTAGCACAACAAGCAGAAAAAACAAAAAAAAAGATCAGACCATGTGATTTCAACAACAGCTGTCATTTCTTTCAATGTAAGCTACTGATAACTACTGACAACTTTCCAAAAACACCAAGGCCACATACTATATGTTAACATTTTTAAATCAGGTCTCATTCACATCTTTATTTTTTAATGATTTTTCAAACGCAGAGGTTGTTGGGTTTTTTAAATTCTTCTGACCAAGTATTTGAAAGCATGTTTAATCAGTAATACAAAATTTTATTATATGTAAAGGAACCCATTAAAATTATTTAACAAAATTACAAGACCTCCATTAAAGACCAAATTAGAAAATCTAAACCAGGAAGGCGGGGAGGAGAGAGCACACTTATATGTACAATTCTGCCCTTCAAGTAAAGCCTCTGGCTTCAGTATCCATTTAATGTATCCACTGGTCTCCTCTACTTTGTATAACGGGTACAGTTACTCTGAATTTACATGGACTGAGACTCACTAGATCAGGTGGGTTTCAAAAGTGAATACCCTTGACATTGTGACAGACTGTCATTTCCTATTCCATTATATTGCACAGCTCACTTGGTTAAACTAGAGGTGAGTATCTCAGTCACTTCTATCCCATTCCGAGCTCTACTGCTTCCACTGGACAAGTAACAGCCTTTGCCTATTTTTTCTGATACAAAAAATAAAATAAGGTAATTAGATTTTTCATTAGTAAGTTTTAGATCCCAACCACTTTTCCTCCACTCTGCATCTATCTTTTCCAAAGTCTTCTTTCAAGCACCTTTCATTAATTCTTAACACTAGAAGGACATTTCTTCAGCAGTCAAGTGAAATTCCTATTAACTAAATCAAATTAACCAAATGTGAAACCACTTTTAAAGCACACACACACCAAATAGTCAGAGAACATCAACAGTAACCTCCGCAGTTAGTGACTGCCAGTAGGTTTTCCAGATCATAGATCCACAAAGATTTCAGAGGTTTTGCCCTTCATTCCGCTCCCTTTATTAAGAGTGACTTACCCATATTGTTAATATATTACAGCAATATATTGAAATATTTTGAAAGCTGTAACTTTACACTTACAGCAATGAACTGCAATTTCATTTTCATGAAGGGTGCCAGGTGATAATAGTAATCGTTATCACCCAACAGTATCTTTACCTTTAAAATGGATTAACTCTTTAATCCAATAAGAATCTAAGCTGACCTCACAGTAAATCAGGCTTCAAACTTCTAGACATTACATCCTTGTCCCAGTACAATCCATACACATACTGAATTTGCCCAAGACCAAAACTGAAATTTCAGGCTGAAAGAAAGCTCAATGAGCAATCTGTATTGTAAGCTACAAAGGAAAAAGCAACTTTTCTCCGCAGCTAGCCTCATGTGATCTTCCCTCTTTCTCCTTCCCCTTTTCCCATCTTTTTCTTTAAACAATACAAACATGCAACACATTAAAATTTTGGCATAATTTGCTGTTTCCTGAACCCTAGTCCCCTAAACTCCCTTCTTACATAAATCCTTCCCCTTGAAAGGTCACATGCCATCTCTTGCTTGCCCTTGAAATTCCAGAAGCAAGCTGTTAATGCAACTTACATTCCAAATTAATGAGAACGGTGATAAACTGCCTTTTCACTTACAAACCCCTGATAAAAATACATTTGAGCTGCAAGTATTGTTAATCATACATGCAAAGCCTTGAATATAAGCACTTTGTTGATCTGCTACAAAAGATACAATTTTCAGGTCTGCACAGAAGAAACACTACAGATCACAGACAAAGAACATCAGTAATTATGCCACTTTAAATACTTTAAATATACCATTATAGAACCTGCATGTAAAGTTAGTAAGTAAATCACTTCAAGTATTCAGAAGTACAACTTTAGCTGTTCAAAGTTAGAAACATTCTGTCAGTGTGAAAGATACAGAGACAAGGTGGCAGAGTACAGTACCGCTTTATCCTTTCAAAAGAGTACCTTGTGCTAAAGACTTCACTAAAATCTGCTGTAAAGTCCTTTTCATATCAAAGTTCTCAAGCAATCTGAAACAGCAGAAGTTTTAAACTACCAAGGACTGGTCTGCCTGGAGAAGGCTCCAAGGAGATCTTAGAGAGCTTCCAGTGCCTAAAGGGGCCAACAAGAAATCCGGAGAGGGGCATTTTACAAGGGCATGTAGTGACAGGTCAAGGGGGAATGGCTTTAAATTGGAAGAGTGCAATTTAGATTAGACATTAGGAAAAAATTCTTCACTACAGGAGTAGTGAAGCACTGGCACAGGCTGCCCACAGAAGCTGTGGCTGCCCCACCCCTGGCAGCGTTCACGGCCAGGCTGGACAATGTTCCTGCCCATAGCACGGGGGGTTGGAAATAGATTATCTTTAAGGTCCCTTCCAACACAAACCACTATAGGATTCTGTGATTCTTGGATTCTTGTCACTGTTTAGGATTTTGGAAAAGCTCTTCATGGAAGCAAGAAGACGATTCCCATTCCATCTTACACCTCTGTTTGTAAAAGGAAACAGAAGTGTACCTGAGGCCTCCCCTACCTCTAAAAACATCATTACGGAAATCCTGATGACAGAAGACAGAAAATAACACAAAAGATATTCCCATTTTAACTCAACCCCTATACAGAAGTCAAGAGCTAGAACTGAACAAGAGACCAAAGGAGAACTAACATTGAGTACCTTGAAAAAAAATATTTCTTTGATAGACGTAAAACATATGGCATGAAGTTTTGAAAAAATCTGCTCAACCCCATTATAGCAAACACAGGCTACGTGCTTCCTAACACCTAAAGTAGCTTGAACACAGACATTTACATAAAAAGCTTTTAACTGATGTATTCCAGAGAAGAAAGACTTTTTTGCAGTCCAACAGCCACAAAAGGTTAAACAAAATGCTGGTACTTTTAGGAAGACAGAGTGAAGACAGGCTTCCCACAATGACCACAGACACTTTGTACAACTGGCAAAATTCTCAGTCAGTTCATCTTAATCAAGTCAAAGAAATGCATGCTATAATCTTGGGAATTTGGACGACAGATGTTTGAGAGGCTTGCCATATCATCAAGGATACAACAAATAATAGGATAAGAGGACCCTCCAGCCCTTTCCTTTGTAAACAGGAAAAAATTGTTGAACTTGGAAAACAAATCAGCATTTTAACCTTACTCCAAATGCATAAGCACTGCTAGTGAGGACTACCTGAAATACTTGGATGGTCCAAATTCCTGAACGTTCCAACATTTATTTGATTCTGATACTTTTCTATTTTGCAGAGCAATTAACCAATCCTACACAGAAATGAAGGAAGCATAGTGGAAGTGCTCTATGCCCACAAAGGATGTACAAGAAACATATGTTTCTGCTGAAAGAAGGCTAGCAACTGCTACTCAGTTAGAATACCTCTAAAATAGGTTTGAAAGGTCAGGAAAAAAAAATCAGATTTAAGAATGGTCTTCATCCACTGAATTTGTATCAATGCAAAGCAAAATGAAAATGGATAAATACCATAAAAATAGAAAAGGGAGGAAATCAGAGAATAGGGAAGCAAGGGCAGAATGAAGAGGAGAAAGAAGGAATAAATAGGGATTCATCACCACCATAGGTTAGATGAATTATTTACCTACTGCAATGATGTCCCTGTAATATTGCTCAGTATCGGGCACAACAGCACTGACTGATGGCGCACACAGTGATTTGATCAGTCAGGAATCCATCAGCTTCTAGCCCCTCTGAAGAGTCACATATCAAACACCACCACATCAGTATTATACCTGAAAAATTGTTAGTCATGTCCCATTTTGAAATCTGTGATTAAGACCAAAGCCTTAGTGACCAATGTAATGACCTACTGACATTTTTGAATTGCAAGTTCTGTAAAAAGTTATTTCTTTTTGCTGCTGTTACATCTACAGTAACAAAGCTGATAAAGGACATTTGGAGGATGTCTTTTAAGGAACGGCTGAGGGAACTGGGGTTGTTTAGCCTAGAGAAAAGAAGGCTCAGGGGTGATCTCATCACTCTCTACAACTACCTGAAATTAGGTTGTAATGAGGTGGGGGTCAGTCTCTTCTCCCAAGTAACAAGCAATAGGACAAGAGGTAACAGCCTCAAGTTGCACCAGGGGAGGCTTAGATTAGGAAAAATTTCTTTACAGAGAGGATGATCAGGTATTGGAGGTATTGGAACAGGCTGCCCAAGGCAGTGGTGGAACCACCAAACCTGGAAGTGCTCAAAAAACACATAAATGAGGCCCTTAGTGACATGGTTTAGTGGTGGACTTGGCAGTCCTGGGGTTAAGGCTGGACTTAAAGGTCTTTTCCAACCTAGTTGATCCTATGACTTGAAGAGCCCCTGAAGGAACTTCTGCAATAACATGAAATGTCCTTCAAAAAGCTTTTATGTACTGGGACCTACAAAAGTGTCATTTACTATTGAAGAACCCTTCAGTACCAGCATCCTCCACCTTCCACTACAGTTTCAATTCTCCCTAAATTTTATGTGGATGAGTTATTGACACAGTGAACACAGCTTGGCTGTAACTGCTGGATCTCAGAACTCTTCCTTCCAAACTGAAGTTGGAAGAAACTGGAACTTCTGGACACATACTGTTATTTTTGCTGGGGGGACAGTAATATGGCGTTGCAAAAGTCTTAAAAGGTAATAACAGACAAAAGAAAACAACAGTGAATATTGTATCACTTTCAAGTTACTCCCTATTCAACAGTTGACATAATATCCAAGAAATTGGAAAAAAGCTTGGGAGGCTGGCAGGGAGAAAGTTTCCTGCTCACCAACAATTCCCCTTCTTGTTTGCAAACAAATCACTTTTGCCAGCTTCTGGATAGGAAGGGAAGAACAGACTTCAAAATAAACACTCTGTGTTAAATAAACATTCTTTTGAACACACCAAACTGAACAAGACTTCCCAGCTGTCTTGGAAAAAAAAAATTTATTTATTTTCAAGGAAGGTATAAAAATTAAGATGACAAAACTGTACTCAGCTCTGTACCCTTAATCAATGTCAGAGTTCCTCAGACTGCTCACAGAAAGAAAGAAAATCTAGGCAGCTTTTCAGTTCTAATAAAGAACATATATTGCTTTGCTTTAGAAATAACACTGCCCTATTTATTAAATCTGATTTCTATTTTCAGTAAATTACCTTCCACCAACAACCGCTTTTTGATTTAACTGATATACCCAATAATTAGAAACTAAGCTCCACTTTGAAATTTTCCTTTGAATTTCTGGATGAGGAAAGGAACAAGTAGCCCTGTGAGCAGCAAGTTACTAAGGCTTGAATTCCTAAAGAGTGTGATCCCACTCATCAGAATCTCAGTCTAACAAGGTCTAGAGCACTGATAAATTTTTATCTCATCTGTAACATCTGTTCCACAGTAGTCTGGTGGGCAACATTTTTATTGTACTGTCAGCTTTTTCTAACTGTGAGTACTTTTACAGTTCTTCTATTGGATTGATTATTTCCAGAAACCTTGTCAGAACTCAGTTCCTGCAGCATCTTCTGAACTGCTAGCTCTTTGGCTTTAACAGGATATCTTCACCTTTCCCCAGCTGGTTTCCTGAGGAAATGAGGCTTACGCAGTGAATGTTGTGTTAAGTCTTTCTCTCCACTCCCTTCAGCTTTTAGCTACAAATATAATAAAAGTAGGAATACAAAACCTGAAATACATTAATAAGATGAAGTTACTATTAAACTCGAATCATCATAACACCTACTATTATTCTAAGATCCATGTAGGAAAAGTTTATTTTGCAGAAACAGTGTCATGAGTTCAAGAAATGCTTCTAAAACTAATTCATGTTCTACCAGAATATTACTAGATACAGCCTATTTGACAGAATAAGGTTAGTACTAGCTGGACCTACAGGGTGGAATAATCATACCAAGTTTGGGGTTGGGTCTCCTTTTGTAAAAGATGTGTAAACTCTTGGACAAAGACTTCTTTCTAATGCAAACAATGAGACTTCCCTTGAAGCACACATTTGTATCTAATGGTCTGAACAACTGGTTTCATTTGAGGGAGGGAGCCACAGAGCTCAAATTCAGTCAAAAAGCAGAAAGCTCAGAAACAAGTTCTCAAAAACAGTGATTCAGAAGAACCTTCTGAAGTGAGACAAAGATTTCACACCTACTGCATTGCTAAATGGGAAGTCGAAACAATGCAAATATGGGTGTCTCTAAGCATATATAAATTACATGCTTTCCCTGTTAAAGAGATTCATAACCAACCACTAAGAGGAACACTTTCTTTGTTTTCTCCAAAAATTACAGTGGTTTGTGTAACATCATTTAAGACGAGAAGGTCTTCAAGCAAATACTCAGATTGCATAAGGAATCTTATCCCTACCACAGTCTATCTTTGAAAAAGATAGAATTAGATAACCAGTCCAAATTATCACCTGAAAATTTTGCTGATGAGGAAAACTGTCACTGTACAAGACCAAATATATCTTCTCAAGCATTGACTTGTTTCAAAGGCACCAGGGAGTCGGATGTATCTAATTAGCAGGGAATGCAATGTTGCAAAAGAGTAAGCAAAACACTTCCCAGAGCTGGCTGATAACTTTAGTCCAATGTAGGGCTGCTCACCAACATACACACCATGATAAGTGAGCAGAGATTACATTTTTTGAGACAGAAAGAAGATTCTGCACTGATTTTCCATCCCATGATGAACAGCATATACAGCATTAGAACATAGTTCTAGCAATACCAAGTTCACATATTTGAAGTAGATGTCTGAATTTTATCTATATTCAGTGAAAGATTAATCAGCACTACAAATCACTTTTTTCCCCCTTTAAACTGAATATATTCTACCTTTCTCTAAATCTTCATATCCCTTTTAAAGTAAACTGACCTGTGTAAAAAACATAGGTGTGATAAGAAACACAGAGTTACAGGTTTACACAACCTCATGTATCTGACCTCCAAGCAAAAATACTGAGATAAACAGCCACAGCATTTCAAGTTATTTTTGTGAATGTTTTCTAAATATTTTGACAAAACATTTTGCAGCTCTCTGTAATGTACAAAAAGCTAGTAAGAAAAGGGGCTTTCCTTTTAAAAAAAGTCAACAAAACATACAAATCAATGTTTTAAAGCCAAGCCATTTGTCATTACTTAGATCTCTAATTCTTATGTAAATTATCTGAAAGATTACTCATACATCCTAAAATGCTGGCTCTTTGTACAGAGTTAAGTTATATTACCTAATCTCCTTGAAGATCAGTTTGCTAATGAGGTAGACGTGCATGATCTGTTTTTTTAACATCTTTATTGGTTTGATGCTACTGCCAAACCTAACCGAGCAAATAAAGTAAGCTTACTATAGTAACAGATAACCAAAGAACCTCTTCTAACTCTTCTACCAGGTAGAGAGGTATAACTCATGTCATCCATCACAACCATCCTCTCTTCAGTCAACACACTGCACAGAACTCACTACACTACTCCATTTCACATAAAGATCCCAACTGAAAACTGTATTACCTGCTTTCTATAGGAATAATCTTACTCATCACTTACAAGTTCCTTAATGGGAGGCAGGTGAAGAAATGCAAGAGCATGCTGGTTTAAATGCAGAAAGGTAAAATATAAGGTTCAGATTTAATATGCAAGGCTTAAGACACTCATAAATAAGGAGGAACTATCAGTTAATGTCCTTCAGCTTTTCTTTTCCCCAGATTAGCCTGACCTTACAGACTTGAACAGGTGAGATCTTGTTAGCTAACATGCACACAAAAGATCCAACTTTGGTTACTGCATTTTTTGTTAGAGAAACAGAATCATGTCAGCTTCAGATTTGAAGGTTTTTAATTCTGGTAACTGTGTCAGGAACTACCACTTTATAAAAGAGTAGCATCCATACTGTCCACTACTACAGTTTCTAAAAAAAACCAAGTTTTATTCCAGAATCTCACAATGACTACTCCTGTGCTGATTGAGCTGCTCCATTAGCATGATATAAACAACTTATCCTACAGCAACTGCAGATGTAGCCCTGATTCTCAGTGTAGAAAACAGGGTACATATAGCAGTAGTCACATCATGCAATGGAAGAGCATGTGTAGCATCGGGCTATATTATCATGGGTGACTCACAGAGGGGGAAGAAAATAGCTTGTCTCCCACTTCTTATTTCATCTACTGAATGCATCGTTATCCTGGACAATTGAATTGAAACACAGACTGATTTGATTTCAAAGATTTTGCCTACTGTTTTCTCTTCAGCCTGACAGCTGTACTGAAAAAACATTTTTCTTGTGCCAGATGTCAGAAAAACAAACTTAATGCTCCAACTTAGAAAATACTTTCCATCATCATACCACAACACTTCCAATAAAGGAGTTCACTATCTTTGGTTACCATGGTGACAGACAACCTGTCAAAACAGGGACATCACCATTTTGTATTCAGTGAAGTATTTATTGCTCAAAACCACAAGTAAGTGACAAAGCTATAAATGAAACACCCATACAGCTACTTTATGTCTGAGTGAAATGTCTCCACTAGGGGATTTAAGTTCCTGTGCCTCCACACAGATAAACTCATAAAAGTCATCTTTATGAAGTAGTACTATTGCCACACAAAACAATCCTTACCGTAACCTTCTCAGCTGTAGCCTACAAATGGACATTCTTTAAACTTAAATACATAAATCTCTTTAGTTTTGTGGTATTATGTCTGGGGTTCAGCAGTAGCAGTCATTTTTCTCCTTCTTAGTAGCTGGTGCTGTGTTTTTGACTTTCACCCAGGGAACAACGCTGATAACACCGATGTTTTTAGTTGTTGCTCAGTAATGTTTATTCTGACCAAGGACTTTCTGAGTCTCATGCTCTACCAGGGAGGAGGGGAAGCCGGGAGGAAGCAGAGACAAGACACCTGACACAGACTAACCAAAGAGGTATTTCATACCACAGCACATCATGCCCAGTATATAAACTGGGGGCAGTTACCCAGCAGGGCTAGATCGCTGCTCGGGTCAGGGTGGGTATTGGTTGGCGAGTGGTGAGTGATTGTATTCTCTTCCCTTGTTATTTCCCTTATCATTATTATTATTGGTGGTAGCAGTAGTGGTTTTGTGTTATACCTTAGTTACCGGACTGTTCTTATCTCAACCCGTGGGAGTTACATTCTTTCCATTCTCATCCCCATCACTCCTGGAGTGGGAGGAGGAAGAAAAGTGGGGTAGTGAGCGAGCAGCTGCATGGTTCTGAGTTACCAGCTGGGCTTAAACCACAACATCTACACAGAAATACCAATGCCTTTACAGTAGCTGTATCTGCTTTAATAACTTTTGCCAAATAGAGGATGCACCAGACGACAGATTATCAGGTCTGGTCCCTTATGAGAGTAAGTTTGGTGCCTATTCTACAAAACACATAATCAAGTTCAAGGTCTTTGCCCTGCAGCATTTTTTATGGCCTATGCCCAAAATAGCAGGAGGAGCATAAAAATCTGCAGCTCAGAAATAAAAAGCATCAGTGACAGCTCTGGTCTTCCAGTGTAACAGAACATTCTACTGCAGCAGTAAAATTCATTTATGCAGGCAACATGCATTTCCTAAAGGCTGATCCAAAACTGCAGTCCCTACTCTCCCTACCCTCTGCTTGCACCCTCCAGAAAAATACACCATCATAGGTCTTATCTGCTGCTGCACCCAGTGCAGAGTGCATTTCTTTTACCTTGTTCTCTCTAACAAACACATCATAATATGTACATTTTTAAAAATAATGAAGGCAGAAAAGCTCAAACTCTAGGAAAGTAAGTCTTTACTTTCTACTATTACATCTATGCTGTTCCCCTGGAAAAGGAGGGGGCAAAAAACTATGTGGCAGATGCATAGTTGCAGTAATGAATACTTCTCTGGAAGGTGTTTAGCCACTTTGAGATTAAGAAACAAGTTTATAAACCTGGCTAGGCTAGGCTAGGTTAGGCTAGGTTAGGATAGGCTAGGCTGGGCTAGGCTGGGCTAGGCTAGGCTAGGATAGGACAGGACAGGACAGGACAGGAGGTTTTCAGGTCTTTGTGCTGCTGTTTCCATTCTAAAGTAACACTATTCTTTCAAGAGAAATGAAATACAACCCTGCATGTGTTGAGAACCATGTATATTCACAACTCCATTATGCACTGTTGTCAAGTAATTGACTTGTTTCTCCTGTAAAGGTATTTTTAAATAACTGAAGGCATTCTGTAGCTTGAATTTCCATGAAAGTTTTTAATAAACACAGGTAAGACAACAAGCAATCTTTAGGCCACTGACTGTTTGAAATCTGTGATTTTTGTACTGAAAAAATGTTATTCAGTTTGAAAGAGCCAAAACATATCCCATTGGAATTTTGTAAAACGTGTGTTTAAGTAACCTAAACAAACTTTGCTGTTGCAAACCTGTGAGAAGCTGTTTTGAAGAGCTGTTGATTTATCTGCCATTTTCTGTCATGCTTTTTGGATTTTACTTTCAATGTTAGGATGATTTCCTTTTTATACTCTCAGAATTAATCATGTGCCCTTTCCTGTCTGAGTGGAGTCGAGCCCACCTGAGCACAAACCCTGAGCCCCCATGCTTGGCATCCGGCTCTGGACTCCATGCTGCTAATGTCTTCTTAATGTGCTTCTACTTAAGCACACTTTGGAGTACTGCTGGTTCTGCACATTTTCTATCTATCTTGAAAGAGAATGATTGTGTTATCTCTTTAACTGAAATAGCAATATTAACTTTTTATTTTATGTTCTGAGACATAATTTCAAACCAACCAATTAGGAAGTAATTTGAAAAATTATTTGAAAAAGGAGATCTCATTAAATATCTCCTGAAGGCTTCTGTTAGCAATTAAGTTTCTTTATATTTTTATATTTTATATTTGTATGTATGCACACACATAGAAACATTTCATTTTTGAACTGAAATTGATCTTAAGATATTCCTTCAAGATATATGCTACTCTACGTATGTGTCTTTCTTACCACTTTCCTGACATCTTATTTAACTTAAAAAGAACACATTCTAACTTAAAAAACATATCCAGGAAATTTTTATCTATCTCTCTCTCTTTTCCATTAACCATTTCCTTAACACCATGCCAGCAAACACTGAAAAAGCCCATTGTAATCATTACATGCTCAAAGCTTCCAGCTAAGTTCCTTTGGAGAGCAGCATCCACATATTGTCAATGGCTGAGATTTTTCAGTTCCTGTATTTAGAGAGTGACAGAATTCATGCTCTGATACCATTCAAGGAGATGAAAGAGAGATTACAGTAGGTAATAATAGCAAGAAAAATGCTTAGGGAGCAAAATATATTACAAAATATATATATAATATTATTATTTTTTCTTATATATTTATATATTTAAATTTAAATATGTTCATATATATTTATAAATTATGTATATTAATTTTATATATTTTTATATATTTTTGTATATTTAGGTATTTATTTTTATTTACATATCATTATATATTATATAATCTTATTATATATAATTATGCAAAAAATATAATTGCAAAATATATTATATTATATTATATTAGATTAGATTAGATTAGATTTTATTAGATTGTATTAGATAATAAAGCAAAGAACAAAATGAGAAGTTCCTAGATGGAAAGAGTAATATAGGAAAGGAGGGAGGGAGAACGAAAGGGAAGGAACCCTATAAAAGGCGAGTAAGGCGAGAGAAGAAATTCAGAGGCATAAATTAAATGGACAAGAAATTCTTGAACAATAAAGTTTTATTCCAAAAAAGTTATTAAGAAAAAATATTTGTAAATTATTGCAGAAAATGTGGTTACTGAACAGCAACAGATAAAAAGAGTTGACCACAGGAGCTGAGCATGCTTTATAAAATATTGAATCCTAGGAGTCTGCTGCTCTTACTACCAACAGCATACACACAAAGCGTGAATGCTTTCTCACATTAAATGAGAAACGAGTGGTACCCCAGGTCAAGCCTGTCCTGACATTCCTTTAGGATAGTACATATCAGCTTCATTTCCTCTTTGAAAAAGTGACAGTTATCCACTTCTTCCTTAACAGCACTATGATTCAATTTCCCTGCCTGTGAACAGACCTGCCAGGCATCTGGGCATAAAGGAAAGAATTCACTGCCCTTGTTTAATCCACTTAGGAGCTGTTAACTCCAAATTGGCTGATTGTCTCATCTCTGACTTCAGGATGAACCTATGTAAGTGTCAGAAACTTCAGCTGTTGAGAGAATTATGGATCAAATCTTTAAATCACTCAAAATGCAAGAAAGGTTTAGGGACTCCTGTCCTGGTTTAAACCCAGCTGGCAACCCAGAAAAACCACGCAACCGTTAACTCACTCCCCCCACTTTCTTCTCTCCGCTCCAGAAGGGATGGGGAGGAGAATGGAAAGAATGTAACTCCCATAGGCTGAGATAAAAACAGTCCAGTAACTAAGGTATAGCACAAAACCACTACTGCTACCACCAATAATAATAATGATAAGAGAAATAACAAGGGAAGAGAATACAACCGCTCACCACCC
>JANHGB010025567.1:0-44632 GCA_026283785.1 Coracopsis vasa | reverse complement strand
TTTGACCTGGCTCCTTTTTTCTGGGAGCAGAGTCCAGACATTCCTTACAGAACACTGTGCAGCAGAATGCCCGGGAGGCAGGGGGGTTGGAACTAGATGATCCTAAGGTCCTTTCCAACCCAAACTATTCTACGATTTTATGATTCTATGAGTTACTCGAAGAAAACTGTCCTGAGGTGAAAAGTAGCCCTTGAACAAGACATGTATTTCTGTCCCAGCTTTCTTAGACTTCTAAGTTTCAACGTGAGAACTGTAGCAGGTGAAGTTGGACAGCATTTAGAAAATTAGTGTTGATACAAATAGAGAAAAAATATGATGTAATCAACAACGCGTTTCAATCTTTTTGACGAAAGTGTATCTAAAACAGCTTTCCATACATCTGGTCCTACTGGTCCTTGGCTAAATTTACCACAGCAGCACAGTGTGCTTTTGCAAATTGTACTTGCCTGCACTGTTACTGACTGTGAAAGCTTTGTCTGGCCCTAGGCTGCCATTAACAGTGTGCTGTGGGACGTGATCATTTATACTAATGAGTCAGTTTAAAACAAGAAGGTCTTTCACTTAGGACTTTAGCCAGGGTTTTAACGTAGAACTTCTTGTACCAGAAATGACATTTTTAAGATATTTTGTTTAATCCATTCAGTGTATTCACTGGAGAAATGAAAAAACCACGATCATAATAAAAGCATATATGATTTACAGTAAGATATAAAAGTAGCATAATGTAGCTCTTGGGAAATGAAATTCTTGGGAAAAGGAACATGGAGGAAGTAAGATTACGTTGGATGGATTTTTTTTCCCCTACAATTTTACTGGAGCATTCATGCTATAAAAGCATTGAGCTGTATGAAATGTTAATGTCTAATACAAGACATATTTTTAGATTTTACTGTTCCCATATCGTCTACCTCACAATCATTTCTCAACTTTTCTGAATTCCAGCCCTTTATGGTATCAAATCCATTAGCTACTAAATCCAACATTGTAGAGAATATATGACAATATACTTAATAGGATAAAAACCAATAATAAATATCAGGTACATAAACTGAAAGACATTTATGAAAGAGATGCTCCTGGAAAACAGCAGAAGTCCTCCCAAGAACATGAAAGTAAAACTTTGGTAATAAAGTATCAATTTCTGTTCTTTACATAAAAGAATGGGTAGCGTAGTCATCTGAGAGAGGAATACAGTCCATCATGTTTCAAGGTGCTGTGTAAGAGTCAAAAATGCATAAAAAATCCTTTCATTTTCATCACCTTAATAGATCCACAGCCCTTAATTTCAACCATAGAAAACACACACATAAAAAATAAAAAAAAACCAAAACCAACCAAACAAAAAAGACAAAAAAATCCCCAAACAAAACCCAAAAAAACCCAACTAACCACCAAAAAAAACCCAAAACAAACAAAAACACAAAAAAAAACCCAAAAAACAAACAAACAACCCAAAAATCCCAAACAAAACAAACCAAAAAAGCCCCAACCAATCCACCAACCAAAAAAACCTAACAAACCAAAGCTGAGTTATTGCAACACTTCTATTTTTCTGTTCTGATCTGATATGGAATTAAGTGATTTTCCACTCTCAGATTAGTAGAAGATCTCATAATAAAGCTTTGCTTAAATCCTGATGATGTCCTGTAGATGTATTAGCCTCCATCACATGGAGACCATGCCACAATGTAGAAGTTACAGAAATACCTAAATTTTTGTTTCTTTCATGTCCCACTCAAAGACTCCTTTTGGCAGCCTTTCCAGCCCTGTCTGAGACAGTGCTTGCCCTTGGGTACTTGGGTAGGCTTGAGGCTCTGCTTGCAAGATCAAACTGCACAGAGCATACAAATTTGCCCTGAAGGCAAGCCTCACTAGATGCTGACTCCTAATGCTTTGATGAAACAGATGTTGTGAAAGTGGTATGAGCAGGGAGCATGATATCTGTCTTCTTGCAGAAGCACTGACTGGTGGTGGTGATGATCTGGAGCAGGATTTTCTTACAGGAAAGAAGATCCTTGGTCATTCACAGTGTCAAGTGGAAAGGTGTGCTAAATTGCTCATGGGAAGTATAGAGATATGATAGTGTTCAGATCACTTGGCTGAGCTAAGAGATATGGTGTGATAGGTGTGAGGAGGGAAGGAACATTTCTGGGTGAAGTTTCTGATTTTCATAGAGGAATTGTAAACCAACAGTTCCCATCTGCTCGTATCCTTATGCCCCTGGTCCAAGGACAGAACCTTGTAGTGGAGACGGGGACTAGCAAAGAGCAGGAGCAACTCCAGGAGCTGCTGATTAAGTGTTCTCTATCCTGGCTTCCCATTAAAATCTCTTTATATGGGATGAGAATTTATATTCAGGTCAGTGTGCCAGACTATGTCAGTGTCTTTAAATAGGCGTCCGTTTTTCCACATTTGGGCAGAGACTCTCTGCTGACGTGAACAACTGTTAAATCTAGGAAAGCGTCAGATGTTTCTCCCAGCACTTTAAGAGAACTGCCCCCATCATCTTAGAAATACATATTTTGGAAATGAGGGTGTTGACAATGGCCTTGCAAGAATTTTCTCCCTTAAAATTCGGGATTAAAAAAGAGAGAGTGAAAGAGAAAACTTGAACAGTAATGTATTCTCTTTCTTTCCCAAGAAAACATACAGCAGACTTAGTTTAATGTATTTTGTCAGATATCCAAGGTCATTGTGAAAGAAAAAGAACAGGGTGATAATTCACATCTGTTTTGTTATAAACGTAATGGAAATTAAAACATATGCTAGCTTAGATGTTGTAAAAGAAAGCACCCAGCAGACGCTGACACTGGTGAGTCATTAGCAATGCTCTTTCCTAAACCAAAGCTCCAATCTGATTTATTAAGTGCTCTGCTGTCGCCTAGTGGTGAAATGCAAAAGCTCCTGCCCTCCTGCAATCATTAAAGGCTACTTGTCCCTCCAGCTGGTGGTGATATTGTCCGCATCATAGTTTACATATTTACACAGCACAAAAACTTAATTTCATAAAGCCGGTGTCCAACCTTGCCACAGGTGCATACTATTGGACAGCTGCAATATTCAATACAGACTCTGTAATTCTTATACAGGTTAACTTTGTTCACTTACCTTTAGGTGGGTGGATGTGCTAGAAGCCTGCTCTTTCCCTCTGATGCACACCTGCCCTACCAGAACAAGGCTGGATGCGATAGCAGCTTTGCATTGTTCTGAGTTCGGGAACTGCACAAAACCCATTTCAGTGCTGACTTTGTCACACGAAAGTCATTGGGATAGGGCTCTGTGTTTCTGAAGAAATAATAAAGTTGCTCAAACTTATACTTTCATATGAGGTTTTGTTCTATCACCTTGTGCTGAATCCCTTTTCAGGCCAGCACCTAGGATGAGCTCCTGCTTATTGCAAGCCCTGTCCCTTCTGATCCTCCAATCACCCTTCAGCAGTTCAAGTTCTGCTGCACTCCTCTCTCTAATTCCCCCCAGGACTCTGTTCCCTTCCACCCAGCCTATTTCTATATTCTTCCTGATAGTTACTAGCATAGTACCCCACACCTTTGTGCTTCTCTTTCAGCTAATTCTCCTTCTCTCCTACCATCCTGCTGTTGCTGCTGTTTGTCCAACTAACTTAGCCAGGATTACAGCTGAATGTATGGCCTTGAGAATTTCCTCTAACACAGCGAAGCCTGGTAATGCAGCCTTCATCCTGAAAATATCCCCGTCATCATCCAGAGCTGAACCATTCCTCTCACAACCAGGTGTTTCAGAGAGAGAAGGCATCACTTATCTATCTCATGTTCATAGAGAACTTGGTATAAATTTCTACAAGGTAAAGAAGTTTACAAGAAAAGAAGCTTATGGAACAGCACAGGTCTTTTTACAGGGAATCATTCCTGCAAATCTGGAAATCTTTTTACATGAAGGGCATCTCTACTAATTTGCCTTTGCTTTTTTGCACTAGTGCATATGTAAATCAGAGTCCAGTTTTTCCTTCTGACCTTGCAGCTCCCTGAAACTTTTCTTTGTACTTACCATACTCCTTCCATGCCTGGTTCACACTCTGCTTGTGAGGCCTTCTGAGCCTTTTAGTTACCCATGAAAAGTATCGCTTCAAAGATGATCCCCTTTTCTTGTGCTAATTCTTTAGAAATGTACCAAGTCTATAATCTCATTCTTTTTCTTTAGTCACAAATATACCTACATGTGTGCACACAGCTGTTCATTACTATAAAACTAGGTGGGTCACTAAAAGAGAGGGAAAAAGCAAACAAAAAAAAACCCCCAACAACAGTGATGCACAATGCAATTGCTCACCACCCACTGATCAACACCCAGCCCAACCCGAGCAGCAGTCTGTCCCTTCTGGGTGATTCCCTCCAGTTTCTATACTGGGCATGACATGCTGTGGTATGGAATATCCGTTCAGCTAGTTTAGGTCAGGTGTCCTGTCTCTGCTCCCTCCCAGCTTCTTGTGCCCCTCCGCACTGGCAGAGCGTGAGAGGCTTCTGAAAAGTCCTTGATCAGGGTAAGTGCTACTGAGCAACAACTAAAACGTCAGTGTGTTATCAGCATTGTTCTCAGACTAAAGCCAAAACACAGGCGCTGCACCAGCTGCTAGGAAGAAAATCAACTCTATCCCAGCTAAACCAGGACAATATGTTTTAAATGCAGATTTTTGCTATTAAAGGAGAATAGTTCATAGAGTATAATACATATTAAAAGACCTTGGGTTTCTATACAAAAAGCAATGTGCACAAAAATGTGTATGGAAAATCTTCCAAACAAGCTGCAAATAGAACAATAATTAGTCCAGTATTAGATCAGAAAAACTGAAAAATATAGCTTATATGTAAGACAAAACTTTTTTTTTTATTTGCTTTAAAGCACTGTGATGAAATAAAGTTTCTCAAACAAAATATGATGGGGACAAAAAAGACCATTTTGTGCAATATAGATACATATTTAATGAACTATATTTAGGTACATGAATTACATACATTTTTGTCCAGTACAGGGCAGACTGATAATGACGTAAAACCAGCTGTTGGCAGAAAGTGTTGGAAAATGGTTTGCACAAAAGAATGTCGGGCCAGATTTTACATGTCAGTAAGTATCACAGTTCCTACTGACCGCAGCCTCACTTTTGGCTGTGCAACACCACTAAAAATAGCTTCTGAGGTTTCCTTAGGCATCCAGAAGAAAATGCTCCAACTGTCTGTACCAATATATTCTAGGAGGACCTCCTGCCTATTTCTAAAGAGCTTTGTCTGTTTTTTCCAGTCCATTTTGAGCTTCATGATCTTTCACTGTTACTGATTGCTGTGTTAAGACACAATTAGGAAAACAGATTATCTTCCAATACCGAAATAGTGTTTTGTTGTTTTTACATCTCCACTATTTTCAGTGCTGAAGCAGTAAGGTAATTACATGAAAAAATACAATTAAAAGAAGAAACAACCTCCACTGTTGTCATCTGCAGTCTTGAAATAATCTAAATATTGATTTACAGAATAATTTTTACAACACACTGATGCTTCACAACTAGTTCCTCAAGCTACCCTGTGAGACCATCCAGCTACCTGCAAATGCTGTAACAATTCCAACTGTAAAGTACAGTAACAAATGTTAATAAATGCAGAACATAGCACAGCTCATAACTCCAGAATTATAAAAATACCATCCCAATTTATGGTATTCTACTACTTTCTTTTTTGAGATAAGACATAGATGACATTGAAGGCGTTTTCTGTACCACACCTTCCAGTGCTCCAGGTCCAGGAAACATGGACATAAATGCGATGAATTCTGAATGCTCCCAATATCCAGTGGCTTAGTAGCAGTGCATGTTTGAAATAAAATTATACTGGTGCAACATAGTGTTCTGCTGGCTTTAAAGGTACTTAACATAGTTGTTTACCCATTGATTTAAGGGAATAAGAGAGCATTTTTGTTCTAACATAACTGAAGCACGGGGACATTAATTTATCAGAGATAATTGAATGGGAGCAAAACCTGTGGCTGTAAGTCTGCTTTTAACTGTAACTATACATCCTCATAAATCCATTAAGAGTTGAGATAAGTAGTAAGCACAGAATTTGGCTGGAAGCTTCTTGTTTTGCTTTTCTATAGGGGATAGATGCAAGCTTCTACTCCAGTCTCACTGAAGTTCAGATATTTGTTGAGCCTTCTAACTTGTTTTACTCAAATACTGATTCTTCTTTGCTGTCTTCTGCTGCCACCTTTTAAAAACATGTTTCATTTGTCTTAGAAGCTATGCTAAAAGAGCAAGAATTTTGAGCTCTGCATTTTATTGTTTGGTGTGTGACTAGGAAACTGCACTTGCACTGCAGCTCCACATAGTGTGTGGGGAGAATTAATGGGCTTTTCTGTATTTACAAAATCTTCCTTTGAGAATGGGAAGTGGGAAACTACAGTTCCATTAATTAGATTCACTCCTGGGATGCATCCTGCTATGCAAGTCTGATAAGCTGACTGCTGGCCACCTTAAATATTCTCCATCTTCTTTCTAAGTCCCTTTTCCCATGGCTCTTTGGAAGTAGGTTTGGTATTTGTGTACAGCTCCTATATTCTTCTTCAACCTTACTATTTATCTTACCTTTTTAAATTTAAGTAATTGCTTATGCATTTTATTTGTAGCTGAGGTTCCTGTATGTGTACGTGTGAATGTAAAGTATGACTCAATATTAGATTCACAATCAAAAAAATACTAGCTTTGGCCAGGAAAAAAAAAATTTAAAAGATCGATTTTTTAAGCTATTAGGAAGGGGCAAAATCTATCAGGCAAAACATCAGACTTTTTCCAGCTAATGAGTTCACTTAGCAAGAGCTGAGGCTCAAGTACAGAGAAGATTACAGATTAGAATTGATTTCAACTGGACTGTAACATCTTTGGCACAGGGTGAATAATTTACCATTTCTTTGCAAAATCACTAGGACAAAACCCACTAAAACCAGTAAAAACCACTTTGCAACACGTAACCCATTATAGTACTGCATAAAAATAATGAATAACGAAGGTGTATTTTAGCTGAAGAACCTCTCTCTAGCTGTTCTTCAGAACCAGCTTGCCAGGTTTCAGAGCCAAGTGCAAGATTCATTTATTTTTCCTGATTTTAATTAGGTATAAAGTTTTTGACTCCACTTTGTGGTATTAATATGGACTGTCACACCCTTTCCATTACTGTCCCAATTGGATATATTCAGCCTATATATAGCTATTACAGTTACGGTAATTAAGTTTAAAAACTGAAAGATACTTCATTAATCTACACTACACAAATATATACATTATGAAGGACTTGGGAATGCTTACAAATCAGGGAACAAAGATTAAAAGTCATGTTTTAACCAATAACTTTGACATTATTATCTACAGTAATTTTTTATTGTTTTGGCCAGTTTTGTTTCAAATCACCAGCCTGGAAGAAGGTCACTGTGTCCCTTGAGAGATTAGACTGTAGGCAAAATGAAGTATTGGCAGTACAATTTTCCTCATATCAAGATCATTTTCTCTTTTTATGGAGACTTATAAAGGCTCCATAAAAGCATATAATGCTTTAAATAACACTCTCCATATAAGCATGTAATGGGCATCCATCCTGTTATATTCTTGAAACCCAAAACCTCATGACATGGGAGTGGCACATTAGTATCTTAATGAGAAAAAGATGTGGTGAGAGCTGTGAAATTAATTACCTAGTTTCTCCTTCTTGATGGCAAATTATCATGCCTGAAGTAGCCAGATAATATAAATACATGCACCTTGGAACTATCCTTTAGCACGTCCTAAGACAGGAAAGGGAGTACTACAGGTATTAGAAGCAGAAATAAGCCTATGCACATGAGGAAGAACTTGAGGTATTCTGGGTTAGCAGGATGTACCGAGCTGAAATAAAAATAGTGATGCAGAACACATATCCTAGGAAACCAGGTGTTTTAAATTCTGAAGCCAAAGTTCTTTGTATTTGCATGTATACATCCCATGGTTTTATGTGCAACCAGGAAACTTCAGCTCATCCCGTGCCCAGAGTGTACAGGCTGCTTGTAAAATGTAGGTCTTCTGAGGCTGAAATGCATCAGAATCTGAGGGTGACTTAGTCCTTTACAGGTAGGCTGGGCTAGGAGCCAGTTTCATGTGTCTCTTCAGTGCTTATATTCAGGCAGACTGGGAACTTGTTTACAGCTTCTGTAAGTACTTGTTCAGAAAAAAAGATTGGGGGACTGACTCTCCTGTCAGTTGCCCTGATATACTTATAAATGATGGGCTGTGTTTAGCGCCTGTATCTTGTAAATGTCTGCAGTGTTAGATTACCACAGGTGGCATCAGTTCTCTCCGTGCTGTGTTGAAAATTAAGTGATTGTTGAGCGAGATAACTTTGCTTAATGCTGTGTAGGGACACCATCTTATCGAACATTCCTGATGAAGAAATATCACAAGGAAGTGCCTCTGAGCAGTGGGAGCCCCAGTGGATGACAGGCTGTGTAGGTACAAAGAAGTATCTCACCACCACAGATACTTCTCCAGATATGTTATTTCCACCAGCTGGTAGAATAGGGAAAAGTGAAGAGTAAGACACAAATTAAGTCTTTTCTTAGTGAAGTTTCAAGACTGTCTCATGTGTACTCATCTGTACTCATTCTACCACAAGGCCTCTCTTTCCACACTAGTTTTTTGTCTGACGGAGTTAATCTAAGAACCATGGTAGGCTGGTGTGTGAAGTAGATAAAGAAAGGAACTGAAAAACAGTGGTTCCGAATATATCCTCTCTTTTACCAGGATCTGAAGATTTTCAGCAAAGAATGTAGAGAGGGGCTAGGATGCAGTTCATCAAGAAAGTGTTGTAAAACTCTGACTTTCTTGGATCATGAAGATTTTTTCTCATGTTTGCTGAGAAAGCCAGCAGTTACTTAGTCATGAACAGCAGTTTATGAGTGATTATGTTTTTACATGACGTAGCTACACCTTAGCACTTTCTTTGCTTCTGAGTAACATAAATATTTTCAAAAGGGTGAAAATGTACACCCATAAGAATTGAGACTTTTAGATAAAATGAGAAACTTAACTCATTTATCTAAACTGAGAAACTTAAGAATGTAAGGTTAGAGGAGATTGTAAAGGGAGGAAAGGCTCTCAGTTTGAGTGGAGCTGTGTTGTAGAAGCAGGTAACTGCAAGGGCTAAATCAAATCCACTGTAATTTTTATCCTGTATTTGTGAAACCCTCTCATGCTTTTTGTAGAGGAATCTTACTGCCTTCTTAGTTTGTGAGGATAAAGGATCTTAGTTTATTTGAGAAAGCAAAAGATTGCTCAGCCTTCACTGAATTCACTTTGCAAATACATTCAGCACTTTTTGTAGTTTATGGACAGCTGAAGCAAAATATGTTGCACGAACTACTTATTACCGATCAACTTCACCAAATTTTACATGCACTTTTCTTTAGCATAGGAGTAACCTCGGTTAGTCAAAGGACAAAGAATTACATGTGTACTTAGCTAGGTGTGTTTAATCACTAACTGAACTGGGGCCTAAAGTATTAGAAATATGTTACTGGTATTATAATACTGCATTACAGTTTTTAAGGCCTTTCTTAAATCATTTATGTTAAATGGGCTGAGCGCCTCAAGAATAAAGAACATTTCTCACACACTAAATAACATGTTTTTTTTCTACACACTTTACAGAACGAGGCTCAAAAGGACATCTTGACCTCACTGAGTTAATAGGAGTTCCTCTTCCTCCTTCTGTCTACTTTGTCACTGGCTATGGAGGGTTTCCAGCTTACAGCTTTGGTCCAGATGCTAACATCGGTCGATTAACAAGTGCCATAATACCATCACCTTTTTATAGAGATTTTGCTATCGTCAATACAGTGAAACCAAACAGTGATCGTGGAGGAGTGTTATTTGCAATAACAGATGCCTTCCAGAAAACCATTTACCTGGGAATGAGACTTTCATCAGTTGATGACAGCACCCAGAGAATAATTATGTACTACACAGAGCCTGGTTCCCATATCTCCCGAGAGGCTGCTTCATTTAAAGTGCCAGTCATGACTAACAGGTGGAATAGGTTTACAGTGACTGTTCAGGGCAATGATGTTGCTTTGTTCATGGACTGTGAAGAATATCAAAGAGTTCAGTTTCAAAGATCAGATCGAGCCTTGGTGTTTGAATCTGGCTCTGGGATATTTGTTGGTAATGCAGGAGCCACAGGACTGGAAAAGTTCACAGTAAGTAGTGCCTGACAAATTTGTATTCCTCAGTGTTTTATGCATGTACTATATCCAAGAAAGTCTGCTTACAATGGTTACATCACAAATGTGATTACAAATTATATAGATTGTATTTTATGTACCTGGTTAGAGTTCAGGCAGTGCAGATATACAAACTCTGGCTTAAATGCAAACGTTTGTAGAACCTCAGAAGTTTATAGTCCAGATATTAAGTTCAATGTTCAGTTCAAATACTAGGATTTTCAAAGAAAATACATCACATAAATTTATATGTCCTTTTTATGAAGGGCTGGTTTCAGAATATCCATTTAACTTCTAAGAATAATACCTTAGTAGAAAGTCTGTATTTTAAATGCTTATGCGCTAGGTATGTTTACTTCACATTCAACATCAGGAAGGGAATGATATCATCAAAAATAAAGATACTTAGAAGTTAAAGTTGTATTTCTACATTTTATACAGTACTTGAAGCGTATCAAGTGCTTTAGAAAAACAGAAAGGACCAAAAACACTACTACAAGGCTCCCAAAACTTCTAGCTTGAATGCAGGCATCCTTCCTCCTGCATCCCCACTAGAATTCTCAGCCATTGAGCTTCCAAATGGAAATGTGAAAGTTGTCAATATGCACGAGATTGACTCATAGTCAAATGAAAGGGAAATGTCACACTTTTTCTATCTTGTTTTTGTACTTCCCTTGTACTTCAAAACTTTTACAGTATTTTGTGAGAATAATATCTTCTCCCCTAAGTTAGTAAAGCAGCATAAAAAACTGAGAGGATCCTTTGCTTTAGAGAAAGGTATGTTCTTTGTGAAGTTCAGATGTACTGGCAGGTTGTGAGCTCCATCTCATAAGCAACAAGATTAGTGCACTTTTATCATTTATCTGACTAGTCTAATCACCTAGAATTAGAGGAACATATTGATTCACAGCAAGTAAGTGGTAGAAGGAGTTCAGAAAACCTGCCAGCTGGCAGTACCTTTCTTAGGCAGATTGGATGACTGGAGTATTGGGGATGTCTGATTAGTAAGTAGGAATAAGAAACTTTCAAGAAAATCAGATCACCTTGGTACCCCACCAGGAGAACATGTGATTATCAGTTGCTGAGATTATCACCAATAAATCTGTAAATATACTGACAAGAATTCAAGGTAGATTATACTCTAAGGCATTTCCACTGAAATAGGCTGTCTGTATGCTATATTGAGTATAAAAATTTCAGTCAATATTCTGATTGCTTCAACACTGTTAACTAGGACGTGTACTCTACATCTTGTGCCTTTATTTCGTCATTTATTATATGTCACAACTGATTTTGGGTAGAAAAATTAAATGGTTTGTTCCTCCCCAAGCTCTGTATGACAAGAACTGTTTGCATCAGTTGCCCAAAATAGAAACAGTTCACAGCAGATAGTACAAATGGCTCTGAATGAATGTCAGTTACTGGTTTACTCTGGCTAATGGGAATTCATGAGTCTAAAGCTCTGTTTGCTAGACAGGAAAGGACATAACTGTCATCAGATTTTATGGCAACAAAAGGAAATTCTATCCCTGGTGCTCGAAAAGAAAAGTAGAAACCAGAAAACAACCAAATACAGCTGAGACAGTGATGAAGCCAGATTCTGCAAACTGGCTTTAGCAGGGAAAGAAGCAGCAGGCACAAGACTTGGAGGTGGAATCCAATACCTCTTATCTACCATTCCTACTATGGCAGACTTGGACATGACTTTCCTGGTTGGAGTAATTGGCTAGCAGCAACACTGGGGAAACAGTAGAGCTCTCCACTTTATTTCCTTCATCATCCAGAGCCACATGTTAGAGCCAGAGGAAAAATCTGTTCTCCAAATGTGATCTGCTCATACTGTGAAATCAAAGCATCACTTCCAAGAGACTGCCTAAGTGTCCTGTTGTGCCTCTTTTCAGTTATAATTTTTCAGTGAACTGTTCAGTTAGTCTGACATTGTTCAATGTCTGAGTTGCCCATTATTAAATTTTGAGATGTTCAGTTCAAACGAGCTGTTATCTCAGATTATCTGCAAACTCAGGAGGCACGAACTGCATGAATTTCATGGTCTTTAAAGGTACAGAAAGTAGATGATCATTAAAGATAGAATCTCAGATTTTGCTAATTTCTGAAATATTCTAGAATCTATCAGAAATGTTACTTTAAAAGTACTTCCTTGCTTATAATTCCCCAGTATTTGTAGGACAGGGAGAGAAGACTGCTGCAGAGGGAAAAAGAGAGAAAAGTCAGACATAGCAGTGTAGACAAATGGTAGCTTCCCCTCACCTGGAGTTTGCATTTTTTGGCGGCGTTAAGTAACAGAAAGGCATATCGCTTTTCCCATTTCTGCAGTTGCAGTTTTCCTCACCAAAACTCAGACTTTCTATATCTTCGAGTGAGCACATATGCTGTGTGTCTGTGGTAATTACTCAACAGACAGAGCATAACCAAGATATTTTTGCATGGTGTAATTCATGGTTCTAGCTCCTTGAAGAGAAGTCACTGGACGGAGAAGTATTCTGTGTCTGTCTAGAGATAAAGATGAAATTTGTCACCTTCTTCAGGCTCTTTTCTACAGAAAATATAAAAGCAGGGAAACAAAATATACAGACAGCAAAACAGGAACAGGCGCGTCACGTGTGTAGGTATGATGGCTCTTGATTTGAATATCCATCTTTCTGTACTAGATGTGTACCATGCCTAACTCTGTAAGACCTCATAAGAAGGAAATGTCCCCCACACGTTTCTTAAAACACTCTGAGTCTGTGTAATCTAAGAAACAAGACTTAAATGTTTAAAATTAAATTGTTGCTGCACTTTCAGCATGTCAAACTGAGAAATGTAATTTGAACTCTGAAAAAAGAAACATTTGTTATCACAAAACACATCTTCTTTCTTTCTGCTTTGAAAAGCTTTAAGCTGGTTTCTCCCTGACCCACTCCATCACTTACAGGTGTTTTCTTTCCATCATTCATGTCCATTTTCAGGGGTTTTCACATGCCATTTTTAGACCTGCAATGCACTTCTTAACTAGAAAAAGCAGGCAGTTCTTTGCAGACTATAGGACATGATCTAGGACTAGATCTTTCAGGTGGGGAGCTAATAATACAGCACAGCAACTGTATTGTCGTTGGGACTTGATAGCCATTATATTCTGGCAGCTTCAATTTTTTATACATTTTGCAAAAGAAAAACGTAAGAACATATTTATATTTCTTTCAACTGAGTTTATTATCATAAAATTTTATGCTTCCAATCATTTTCCAAGCAAATCAGAACCAAGTCTGGGTTTTTTTGTTGACTTGTTTAATTCTCACCCCTCCACACACACAACCCCCCACATCACACATCCTACTTCAAATATTACTTCCTTGAAATGTTTTTGTTGTTTCATGTAGGGCTCAATTCAACATCTGACAATCAAATCTGACCCAAGGCCTACTGAAGATCACTGTGAAGATGATGATCCTTACGTGAGTATTCTTATATTAGTTCTCCTCAGTGCCTCAGAGATTTCAAAGTAATTTGCCATTAAACATTTTTCATAAGATTAAACATAGTATTTCTTCTTGAGAACATAATGTCATGTGTAAAACTCTGTGTGTGAGTCTCTTTTTTTGACCACACTCAAAAAGAATTGTTTTCTTTTGTCTATAACACCCTTCAGAAAATTAACTATGACTTACTTTTCCAAAGGGTGACTCATGAAATGTTTTAAGAACTGAAACAAATTAACATCATAATGACACCAAGGCTTCATCAACTGAAAAGAAATAATCTGCATTGAAGTAGTTGATTCCTTGGAGATAATATTTTTTTCCTGAATTTTATGAGCTTGCTATCATGACTGGGTTTTGCACAGGCTTCAGGAGACAACAGTGGCAATGGCAGCATTCAAGAAGTTGGAGGTATTTCTGAGACACAAGAAATCCTTGCACCTTCTCATCTCCCCATAACGGTAAATTTATGTATTTGCTTTACATTTCTGGCTTAATATTATTTTTTTAGATCACAAGGTCTGGATTTTGTCACTAGTTTTTTTGTATGTGGCTAGTTCCAAAGGCATCTATGAGAAAAACAGGCACCCAGCCATAAGAATGATTTCACCTTGCCAGATCAAAAACCTAGTATTTTTGACAACTCAGCAACCAGTACTTTAGGAAAAGTGTAACAACAGATTAGGAACATAAATATGGCACTTACTGGGAATACTCTTTTACTCTGGAACAATTTACATCTCAACAAATGCTTGAGCCAGGAGTGTGTCTGTTTGTGTTTGGTGGACCGCCACTGAGTTTTTTGCCCTTGAATTTCATGCTTTGTTTTTTTAACCCATGGACATTTTACCATCCTCATCTTCTTGCTGCAGGGTTCCTTAGCTTGTTTAATATTTGTGAAGGACTTCCATCTTTTTCTTGCCCTTCTAGGCATGTTAACTGCAACTCTCATTTGGATGTTACTCTACTGGAACACAGAGTAAATGCTCTTTTCTCACCATAACATTTGTGATTTTAGAGATTCCTATCACATCGTATTCTCACTTATTTTTTGTGCTCAGCTGAAATTCCTAAAACATAGCCTAATACTAACTGTTATAAAGGAAATTAACTCTATCTCAGCCAAAACCAGCACACAAGAATGTTGATTCTCAGCATATCATTCACTGTTGCAGAGTAAAAAAGGTAGAAAATTTGTTTCAGTAAGTGTTATTGTTAGATTATTAAAAAATTATTTACATGAACAAAGACCTGGAAGTGTAACAGCCATTGTTTACCATGACATACCTCTCCCAAGGGGTAAAAATGTGACATTTTCCTTTGATTTTCCAAATAGCTATGATCAGTCTTGGATGCCAAAAATTTTATTTCAAGATCTGACAATATCATGGTAATACATCGATGTCATGCCTGCTTCAGAAGACCTAGAAGTTGCCTATGGTTAACTTGAATTGCATACTCAGGCTGCAATCAATGTCCAGAAGGAAAAATGTCACAGAAAGTGATTACAGAATATGATTTATTATTCAAAAGGCCATATCAACATGTCAATAAATATGAACTGTTTCAGCAAGCCTTATAATGACATTTTTTAGATCATGACATGGTTCAACCCCAAGATGCTTGGTCCATTAAGTCTATTCAGGGTTACCATGACAACATAACCACTTTTAAATCTTATTTAGATGGCAAATGCATGTTTGCATGAAGTAATCTCCTGGTTACACTGGGACAGCACTGGACCAGGCCTCTAATCCTGATAGGGAGTAAGCTTTTACTTTCCTGCATGCAGCTGATACCAGATTACTTAAATGTCCTCCTCTTGCCCACCCACAGCCAGCATGGGGGAGGGTGGGTACCAGCCAGCTCTAGGCTCTTAGACTTGAAGTGGCAACATTATATTCCTTGTGTTTTATTCCCTCTCTATGTGTTTGACAGGTTTGGAAAAGAGGAGTTCAGAAATATTGTGCTAGGTTTCCTCAAGAACTTGACTAGATGTGTATTGTGAAGAGGAAAAATTAAATAGAAGATGAAATAAATTAGAAACTTGGTAATGAAGGAGCATGTGTAATTGGCCATCAATGAACTTCAGGTTTTATGATAGTAATGACAGTTAATATTTCTAAGGGCAGTAGAAGAGTAAGGACAGATAATGGCAATATATTAAGTGGGACAGATCTGGATTTCTGTTTTGCTTCATAAATGTAGTAGTTGTGATTGCTATGCTTTGAGCAAGGTAATCTACCGATTCTTGCTTTAAAATATGTGATAAACCTTTTGTCTAAACAGTTCTTTGGGATTTTATGGTTTTCTTTAGCCTGAAGATACGTCAGCTGAGCCAGTGGAAGCCCCCCCAACTATATTGTCTTATTTGGAAGAAAATGATTTCTCCGGAAATCACAGATCAGAAGAAACCTCTGAAGCAGCAGTTAAAGAACAAGGCACTACCTCTTTTTCTTTGGGGGGTGGAGGGCTATCATTTACACTCTCGGTCTGAGTCTGACATTTCCCTGTGCATGAAAAGACAGTGCTATATTTTGAGTGATGACAGGAATGAAAAATCTTATGGTTTTGGACATCCTTTTTGTTAGAAAAGAGCTGGCACATCAAACATTTGGTCTTTGAAACTGCGGTCTGTTAGGCTGCAATTTGTTAATAGCAGCAACAGTTAAGCGGTAGCAACAACCACCACTATTCAACACATCTTCCATTTTTCATTCCATTTAGGTGCTTATCTCAGTCATTGTAGTTAAATATGCAAGGCAATAAGAGCAGGGAATAATGCTCTGAGTAAGGCAATTTCAGCACATTCCTAGAAAACAGAAAGTAGAACTAGTTATTGTAATACTGCCAATGTTCCTGTTTGAATTTTATGCATACTTTAGATAGTACCTGTTGTACTCTTATTTTTATTGCTACAAAGATGAAAAATAGGCAACCATTAGACTGGAGCTTGAGCCAAATAAGATGATGCAATACAGTCTTCGTTCTTAAAATAAACATTTGTTTTATAATTTTATTCTCACTTTTTTTTTTTCCTTTCCTTCTAAAATTTTCAGAGTTATTAGATGACTAATACTAATATTTGGAATATATTTTGGTCATAATCAAAATAATTTCTTTTTTTTTCAATCAACTTGCAGGATCTCTGCTCTGATAGATAGCTCTGGGCAGGTTTATTTTGCTCTGTCTCTCATTAATAAGTGATTATTCTATTTAGATTCAGCTGTCACGGAAACTGGACAAGGCAACAATGAGTCCACCACTGTAACACAGAAAATCTTCAGAGAAGAAGATGGCTCTGGTGATAGTGCTTTGCCAGGAGTAAGCAGAGAGGAGGTCTGTACAACGGGTTCATAATATGCCTTATCTTTTTGTTCCAAGAGCAGGAAGACATATGAATTTCAAGCACTTTTCTAAGTTGGTACCTTTATCTAGTCCATCTTAGAAGCATGCCAAAGAGAAGCAACTTTTTAAATTCTTGAATGTCCTTTCATGACATCAGACAATAAGGCTGACACTACGCATAACTTGGGATCTATAACCGTTAAGATGGGCTTGAGATTTTTGACTAACAAACCAAAGCTGTTCTTTCAGTTTTGCATTTCTTTAGTTTGCATTTAAGAAATTGAGAAACAAAGAAAATAACCAACATAAATCCTCACCTTAAAAGCCCATGGTTTTTGTCCCTTAAAAGCAGGCAGCTTGGTCTTAGTAAATGCCTTGCAGGTGAAAGTGGTATATAAACAGATTTAAAATTAGATCCTTTGAGTGCTCACTAAGTGCTTCTGTGTGAAGTACCAAGTGTGTAAAAGCAGTTCATTATCACTGTGCTTCATTATCAGGTGATCCAAGCAGAAGTTAAACTCTAAAACATACTAAACTCTGGAGAAACCCATGTCTAAAATGTGCATCACTGGATTTCCTTAGTTGCCTACAGACTATCTGAAAATGCGTAGTTTATGCAAATTATCTCTTTATAAACCAAACTTTACTCAAGTTACCATCCAAGAGGCTGATCCTATATTCCATGTCTTGACAAGAGAAAGACCTCATGGATTGCACTGGAGAAGTATCTGCAACTCCTAGTTATTTCTTTAAGAGCAGGGTATGCTGCCTACTGACAGCTGCACACATTAGCACCTAGAGACGAAAAAAATTCCACTGAAAAAGCAACCAGCAGCTTTCCTGGCATTCACAGTAAAAAGATGCTTTGATTGATAAAATATTAAGACTGAACAACCTTTTTACTCCTAGATGGGCTTATGAAGGAGCAAAGTTGAAGCAAGCCAGCAAAATTGTTTGGCATTCTTGTATTGCTCATGTCTGTGTCGGAGCAGTTATATGAGTAAATGTTGTTTACAGCCATGCCCAGGTTCTCTAGGCTGCCAGCACACTTCTTCAGAAGTACTCTAGAAGAGGCTGTATCTGGACATCTTTCACCTGTCAGAGATGCCTTCCAGAAATCCTGGATAAGCTGTCTTGTTGCAAGTGCCCAAGCAGAAATTTCTTTCAGGATCGACTTGTATCAACAATCCTGTTATCTCACTCAGCTTTTGATCTTACACATATCTTAGTTATCTATGTTCTCTTCTAACATTTTTTCAGATGGGAAAAAAAATCTCTAATGGTAATAGATTAAATAACCTCTAGCCTTTGGGGACTTTCCTAGAGACAAAACCCATGAAGATCTTTAAAAAATCAGCTAACAGCTCCTTTGCTGAAAGCTGTCATCCTACTTGATGCTTGGATAGTTACTGTATTGCATGCCTCCTAGTTTCATCAGTTACTAAAGGAACTCAAAATATTTCATTGCTGCTATAAAGTATGAACGAATCCTAGTGCTTGTTTCAAGATATGATACAAAGGTGACTTAAGTGTTCCATCATCTATACTGGACTTTAATTTAAGTATGTATTAGTGTCTGAGCTTCACCACTGAAAAGGTTTATTTTGTTCCTTAGAAATTTTCTGCTCTTGCTGGTTGTCCAGTTTTACTCTTTGTTATCAGTTTCCTCATTTCCTCTTCTATCACTTTCTTTTTTAACGAAAATGGATATACGAAACTCTTTTGTTAGAGTTGTAGATCTCAGGGTACTTGCTTAAAGCAATCCTAAACATTCTTTTTTAACATTCACAATTTTTTTCCCAAACAGACTGAGCTTGTGAAACTGGTCTTTTTCAAACCTACATTATTGATTTAGACTGTGCAGATCTGTGCAGATCTGAAGTTAGAACATGGTCACTTGCATGTAGGTAACCAGCTCTCATTTTTTCCATCTCAGTGAGCAATTTATTTTAACTTGCATGAATGATCTCTCATATGGACTGCCTTTGCTGAATGGAGTATGTTGTTTGTATGGTGCCTAACAGGTTTCTGACTGCATTGAACAAAGCAGGAGCTCTAGGAGATAGGGAAGAGAGGAGAAAAATGGGAAAAGTAATGCAACACACTTTTCATATTTCACATTGTATTACTCAGGGCCAGAGAGGTCAAGCAGGAGAGGGTGGGTCCACAGGATCTCCAGGAATGCCAGGAGAAGAAGATGTGGAGAAAAAAGATCAAGGACCTCCTGGACCTCCAGGGAAACTTGGACAACATGGTCAGCCTGTGAGTATTTTCTGTCTATTGAAAGAATTAATGTATTTTAGAAAGGGTCACTCATCACACATGCATAAAGGGCTGAAACTTCACAACCTCACAGTATCTTACTTCTACAAGATGGGGTTTTAGCACCACCAAATCAAATCAAGAAGTGTCGTATCTGCTTTGCAGATGTGTCAGCAGCTATGAAAGTGTTGATGAGAGATAATCATCAGAAAGCACAAGGCAAACAGTTGATGTGCTGATGTGCTAATGTTCATAGAGCAGTACTCTTTGGGCAGCCTTTGCAGTACTGCACCACCCTCCCAGCTGTCACGTTTGAACATGTTCAAAGCTGCTGGACTTCAGAACTCTCAATCCTCCTTCAGTAGCTTCTGTGTATCCAGGATGTTTCATACGTCATAGCTTTCTGAACCATCAGCACAAGGTGTATACAGTAAACATGGATATGCACTGGGATTGGACTAGATTACCTTTGCAGTTCCCTTCCAACCCAAACCATTCTATGATTCTATGATAATTCTATAACTCTAAATTATATAGAATTATGAATCTCTATCATCCTAAACAGAAGTGCAAAACAGACCACACTGTGAGATAGTATTTCTTACAGTTCTGGTTTGTTATTTTGTTACTGCATGACACATCAAGCTATAGTTCATTGCTTTTCTCTTTTGTTGCTTCTTTGTTACAATGATTTATCTACTTGTCTAATAAGGATGTTTTATTTTAGGGCACTCCTGGCAAAAATGGGTTACCCGTAAGTACTCTTTCGTGCATATCTTGGTTAACTGAAGAAAAAAACCAAACCAAAACATTTATCAGAGGCTCAGCTACATGGAAGCTTAAGCAGCAAAGTGCCTTCTCCACATCCTCTCTTCAGATGGCAGCTCTGGTGATGCAGTTGACTTCCTCAGGTTGCCTAGAGAGGGGGACCCAGGTTTCTAAGAGAAATTCATGATTTTCCAGTTATAAGGAAAGAGACACGGCATGCTATAAGCAGCTCTGCAAGAGTCCAGATCTGGTGAGTCTGGTTTGTTTTCAGACAGGAACTTCAAAAAACCAACAAACTCAGACCCAGACCTCTTCCAGGACAAAACAATGCTCTTCATTGACTCGTCAGACTCATGTGCTGCCATATTGCATGCTCCTAACCTCAGCTGCTATTGACTTTCCAGATGTACCTCTCACCCCTCAAGTCTTGTGCAGTAATTCAACTGCACTTTTCTGTCTCTGCAGTCCTCTATTTTACCCTCTCTTCTTTCACATTTGCTGTCATCTTCCTATAATGTTCCTTCCACCCCTCTCCAGATGACTCCCATTCATAGGTCAGTTTACCACAAGCCGCTGACAGATTGTACATGCATCCTCCGCAGTGAAATATTGCCCAGCAACCCACACAATAACAAGTTCATATTCCATAAATGTTTCAGCTGCTGTTTGCGCATCTGTTGTCTGCAGATGCTTTGCTACCTGGCTTCTTTGTTTGCTTACTCTTACCTGTTGCTATCACTTCATGCATCTGTGTCCTAATTGAATTCATAAATAGCACTACTTTATAATAGCACTGACTTTCAAGCTACTGGAAGTTTTTAATAGCCAATGATCAGCCTCTATAGGAAGAGCGTGTGTGTTAAATGTAGAAAAGATGAACGTACATAGAAGGGTTATTTGGGATTAATTTGACTAGTGAGGTTTAGAATGGAAAATGTGGTGAAATTGCTATGTAGTACCACACATCCCCTGTCAGGAAGCATTCTACTTGGTAGGAACTGAATATATTCAGCTGGGTCAAGGCAAAAAGGATTTCAGTAGAAGGTGGGAACAGGCTAATGCCAATGATATGATTTGGTGCACTTAGGGCAGCAGTTTGCAGCAGTGGCAAATACTCTCTTTTGACTATCACTTCTGCATGAAATTAAAAGTAGGTTTCTTCCAAGAGTCCATTTTCCCATAATTTGGAAGTTGTTAGGGAAGAAAAAGAATTCTAGCCCAGAATTCACCTGCTGAAAGCATACCCAGCAACTTCAGAATAAATGAAGAGTTTCTTATCTCTTAGGTAAGTAAATGGCTAAGAGACAGAAAATCTGAAGAGGACTTTTCAGGTGCCTGTCCCTGTTTGTTCTAATGGAGCATTATAGTTTTCAAAATATTTGTCGTCAGATCTGTCTGGTCCACCTGTCAAATCCAAACGAAGCCTGCCAAGTCTTTCCATCTGTATCTCCCAAACAGGCTTCACTGCCACTTTGTGGGCAAAGCAGATTTGGTGAAGCACATTTTGTGCGCTGCCAGCTGCAAAGGTGTAAGTCCCGTATCTCCTCCCACTGTGCAAACCAAGAGTTAGAATCTAGCACCCTTATGTCCAGCCTCTGTACAGTCTCTTCAACCTGCATTAAAGGTCATGTCTAATTTAAAAATTTGCTTCCTTTTAGGGCAAAAATGGACTTCAGGGCTTGCCAGGACTGAAAGGAAAAGCAGGCATAAAAGGGGAAAAGGTATGTGGTGTGTCCTGTTAATAACCAACAATCAATCAGATCGCATTTATGCTTGGACAAGTGCTAATTTGGTACAGTCTGAGAGAAACAATAATATTAATAGGGAATCACAGGAAGAATTTAAACATCTTGCTGTTCACCCTTGAATCTGCATGGAGGGTAGCCATAACAGAAATCATAAGGATTTTTCCAGAACATGAATAAACTTCAGCTGTAGAAAAGGTTGAGCTTTCACAGAATATTACTAAGGAATATATATGTAACAGTTCATAAAATAAGGTCGATTGTTATATATAACTGCTCTGTGCAACTTACTCCACTGGCTAAGTGATTTAACAGAGGCAACATAATCATATTACTCTTATGAAATGAATATAATAGAAATAAGAGTTAAACCATCTGAAGTAACAACTTGTATCACTTCTGGGATAAAGTGAGTGATAATGGATTAATCTACTGTTAAAGCACCTGTTGTACACAAAAATTGGCATTCAGCCAGTAAGTCCAAGTGCTAAGTTAATAACTTGTTTCATGTGTTTACCAAACCAATTCAGGCTTCATAATGCCTCAGGATAGCCCATGAGTAGCATTGTTTGTTATCTGTTCCCAGTACGCTACAGGAAGACACTGTGCATAGGTTGCCTCTGTTCATTGTAAATGCTCCCCCAGTGCTATTCCAGCAGGCTTTTTACTTTGAAATACTCATCATGCTGATGGGTTGCAGTATAGTTCTCATGTTATTTCATGAAAATTGCACCAAAACCCCATACTCAAAATACTAGCTTTAAACATCATAGCTAAAAGGACACTCAGGGTCAGGTACCTAAGTACTCTGAAGACAGTCAGTTTGTTCTGCCTGACCTCAGGGCTAAAGAATAGTCCCTAGCTTTACTTTACTGATTAGAATAGGCATCAGAAAAAGAATGTTTTGGCAGCAGGAGAAGCAGCTTAGCCACAGTGAGCTAAGGTTATATCTGGAAGCAAAAGACTTTTGTAATTTATCCCTGATAACTGACATGGCAATTTTAATAAAGACATCTTAAACTTTGTTTTCTATTTTTAAAACAAGATTAATATTTTCAAGGGCTACTTCTAAGAGGTGTAGCAAACATACTAAAAAAAATTTAACATATTGAAAAGCACTAAGGAACACTGACAGCTTCATATGCAGAGCTTTTTCTTGGTTATATTTTAACAGACCCAATTCCTGCAGCAGAAAGCAGGACAAGCAAGAAGACACACATTGTGGTCAGTGTGATTTCCTAGGATCTGTTATGTTAGTAGGGTGAGCAATGCTTAAAGAACAGATGTGTGCACACACAAAAAAATTCAAACCAGTTATGCTCTCTAAAGGCAGCCAGTTCTTTTTCAGCATAATAATATTTAAATTTGAGGAACAGTAGCAAGGTCCACCTGCTGTTTCTGGTTCTTCTAATTGAAAATGGAAAGCTGAGAATGAATGGAGTGCTACATATTAGTGCAGAGTAGGGACCTGGCCTGTCACTTTTTCACTATGGTCCTTGTTGTCACAGAACCAATGAGTTGAGGTTAAATGAAAATTATTGTTCAAATTCAACTAAAGTTCCACAACATCAACTTCTCATTTGGGATATCACATGTCAAAGCAACCTGATCTAGTTGAAGATGTCCCTGCTCATAGCAGGGGGGCTGGACTTGATGACCTTTGAAGGTCTCTTCCAACCTAAATTATTCTATGGATTTGTCACTACCACTTCTGATTCTTAAAATTTATGGCAAATGATCCAAAATGTGCAATTGCTCACTTAAAAAGGGAGGGCTCTCAGCCTCAAAGAGTTATCTTGGATGGTGTCCTGATCCAAGGGGAAACTGCAGGCCTTCTGCTCCAAGGAGAATTAACTCCAAATGGCTCTCCAGTGGGGCTTCATTTATACCCTAAGTTTTTGCAGGTTTTTGTCAGGGCTTTGTCAGGAAGGATAACAGAGATACAGTGAGATGAGATGCTCTTTGGGAATGGATACAATTAGGCTTCCAAGACATGACTGTGATCCAAGTGGAAGGGATTTTTCTTCTTTGTAGCACACACATTTGTAGGAAATTGCATGAAAACAAGCACAAAATTCTAGGAGGAGCTAATGTAATGTTCACTGAAAAAAAGCAAAAGATATGTTAAAATGAATGAAAAATATCTGTAAATGAACATGCTGGCAGACAGTGAAAATAACACGAAATTAACTAAACGCATTCTCTGTGAATATGACTGAAGTATCACTATAGGAACCATTTGACAAAGCTACAGGGAACAAAGAAATTAATGAATACATTTATCTAATGAATTCTCAAGCGTAAAGGGCAAGTGATCGAGAGGCAGGTAAAACTCAGTGTTTCCTGCTATTAACTGAACATACGCATTTAGAGAACATAAAGTGCTAATAAGTCCAGATGACAAATTTACAGGTCAGAGGGTAAAGCATAGATCAGTAGAGGCTGTCTAACAGTGTTAGTTATGTCTCTATGACTTCTACCCTGTTAAGAAAGCTCAGTGAAAACAGTCTGTTTTCTCTCTTCCTGGTACAAGGTAGGAAAGAGATCACAACTTGCAGCTCTGCAGAGTCAATATGGAGGGCAGCAATCTGTGCTATGTGAAAGCATTGGTAGAGGGAAAGCTGAGCTTTTCACTTCCAGTGTTGAAAGAAGCTCTGGGAATTGAGCAGTTACATCGCTCTTTCTTCACCTCTAAATGTACGCCTTTCCTGAAAACAGGATCACCATATAGGAAGAATGTCCAAAATGCACATTGAGGAACTCATCAGTGTGATGAACTGTGGTTATTGAATGCCAAAGGCAAGAAATGTGAGACAGCTAGGGAGGGAGAAGAAGGCATTGTATTTTCTCCTGGCATTCCCTCCAACAGATGTACTAGGTAAAAAGCAGGCTCAATCACTTTTAGAGGTATACAAGACTTCAAAAAATGAATTCAAATGAGTGCCAATCCTATGATGAGAACAACATGAATAATAAGCAATCATAATGTTTTGCTCTGACAGCTACTTATGAAAACATTGTCCCCATTTTAGGGGATGCAGATGCATCCTTCTCCCAAAAGAGTTTAAAATACAAAGGCCAAATATTGCATAGTGAGTTCTCCTGAAAAAGGCACATAGACAGTTGAGAATGAAAAGATACATAATAAAATACTTCCAAATTAGATTAAAACAGTTGAGACAGAACATCAGTCCTGACTTGAGTGAAAAATGCTGGAGTCGAGCAGAAAATTTAATAGAAGTTGTAAATATCTTAAGAAGAAGCCCTTCAAACTAGCTTCAGCAAAAGGTTAGGGGTGATGTAAGAAAGCCAAAGTAGAAGAGATGGTAGTAATTATGAGAGAAAATGACACGGTTCTGAACAGGATTTTTCGTTGTCTTGGCAGTCGATAAAGGTCAACACATGGAATAATCATGACATGGTGGTATTGGAAAAAGTATTACAGATGGTATCAGTGACATGAAAAAATTACTTATTGAGTACCATGGTGTGAACACGCTTTCTACTTATTTATTTATGGGGGGATGGGCATATAATGTACCCTAAAAATGCACCCTAAAAATGCAAGACCAACAGTAAAACATTCTGACAAGATACTTATACTGTCTAACACTGTTAATGCTGCTTGCACATTTGCAAAATCATTACAGAAGCTAGAAAGGGCAAAGTCCTTTCTTCCTTTGCCAATACAAAGATCATGTTTCCTGGGAGCTTGTCTTAGAAATTAACAAAGTTCAACTCTGCTCATAGCATCAAAGCAGACACGTTTGTTATTTCTTGTGACTAGAAATCCACACAGACTGCAGCCAGTGCTGAAAAATCCTGCTCTGCATTTATATGATTAAATCCTTGTTGATTTATCTTCATTCCTGTTATAGGGTGATCCTGGTGAGGGATTGCCAGGACCCCCTGGACCACCAGGACCCGCAGGACCATCTGCTTCTTCCAGAGGATTAGTGAGTATTTGGGATTCTCTATCATTGAGTTTAGCTTACCACGGAGGAATCCAGAACCAAGTAGGAGGTTTCCTCTGGGAAAGTAGCCTGACTGCTACAGATAATCATGTTTTCTAAAACACTCATGGAGAAGTGCAAATAAATGGCTGGCTAATGTGTAATGTTATTTATGTAAACACCCAGTATTCACATTTTAAAAATCCAGTCAATGTATGTGCTCTCCTAGGCAAGATCAATAATATATGTGAGAACAACAGACCAAAATTTCCTTAAAAAAAATTATAAATCTGAATTATTCATTTCTTCCCTTTGCTGAACACAGAAATGGTTTGACAGTCACTTACATTTGCTGTCATTTACTACAACACATACCAGCATGGTGACAGCGTTTATATGTTGAATGTTCAGTATTTAGGCAATGTTAAAGAATATGTTCCAGCTTCATTTCTTTTCTGTACTTGGAACTTTCCCACTGTTTCCATGAGGATACATGAATATGCAGCTTAAAAAGAATTTTCAGTTCATGGTGTGGGGCCTTATTTTACATGTAGACACAGCCCATCACTATCAGCAGTGAAGTCCTGTAGTGGACTTTTAAACAAAACTATCTGTCACACTGGGTATTGCGAGTATGTAACAAGATAGCTTATAACATATTTCAGTGACCAAACTGGATTACGTGCTTCCCTGATCTAGGGTCTGCTAAATTGTACCAATCTGGTTTTGTAGCATTGGAGTAACAGTGTTATGAAGGCCTGCACCATTTAGCCTCCACTGATCCTGACTTGAAGACAGCTTCAGATCGCTTGGACAAGGTCCTCCAATCCAACACCTTTTCTCACCCAAAGACTACTTCTTTAAATGTAGCAGTGAACACCAGGTCGTGCACCACCTTTACTCTCCTGTTGTCTGTGATAGCAAGATTCAAGACTTCTTATTCTCGAGTGAAGGAAGTCTCAGTGCAGCCACAGAATACATCCATTACTCCTGGGCTTTTGAAACATTAGCTTTGGTACTATTATAACTGATACGGGTACTAGTTCTCTGTGCACTTTGGGCTGTAGTTTACAAATCATACACAGCTATGAAATTCATCAAGGACTTGCAATGGGAATCTGCAATTAATTTACTTTTATATGAGATGACATTTCATTTTAAATGTGGTGGAACTCACATGTAAAATTAATTTTAATTTTTAAAATTATGAGTTCTATGAAACTTTCAGAGCAAGTTCTATAAAAATGGATAACTGGACTTCATTTCAGTTTGCTATATATACTATGCAGGGAAACTGGAGGATGGCAAATTTTCCATGAATAATACTTTTTTTTCTTTGGAGGTTTTAAAAAAATTTTTGACAGTATGTATGCTGCCTATAGTTTTCATTATAGGTTCCACAATATAGGAAGATTGTTGAAAGCTGAAGAAGCTTGGGTCTATGAGATTGTCTTATAGATGAGTACAACTAGATTGCAATACTAAACCCAAACGTTTTCTAACAAAATATTTTAGAAAATGCTTTATTAATTTCCCTTTATAAACTGCCTCTTTAGATTCAAGTTGTAGGAATCTTAGAATTTGGGTTTTGACCTAAGAGGCACAATCTAGGAAACAGTGGCTACTTGTTTAGGCAGGTAGCACCACACAGCTCAATGTCATCGGCAAACTTGCTGAGGGTCACTCAATCTCACTGTCCATGTTGCCAGCAAAGATGTTAAACATCATCAATCCCAATACTGACGTCTGAAGTGCACCACTTGTTACTGATCTTGCCTTGGACATCGAGATGGTACGAAACACCAGAAACAGGGCTGAAATGTTTTTCTTGTAATACAGTTTTCACAATTTATGACAGTCTGCTGCAGGGATATTGACTATAATTGTATTTCCTGTAATTGCCAAGTGATATTTTCATTTGCAGCTTTTGAAGCAGTATTTTAAAATGGAATTCTCCTAATTTCAGAATAGACTGGAACCTGAAGAATCGGGTTCAGGAGACATTGATGGAGAAACCGAGATTTTAAGAGTGAGTATATACTGATGTTTATTTCTCATTAGCATAATAAAGAGGTTTTCTTTCCTCATCCAGATTGTAGAAGGTCCATTTCACAATGCAAATTTTGTACATGCTTAATTCACAGCATCCAAAAATGCTTTGTAGGGTTTCATTTCAAGATCTGAAAACGCCTAAGTGTACGTGAGTGAGGAAGAAGTATGAGAAAGAAAGAGGACAACAAAGAAGTAAAAGCAAGAGGACTTTTTAAAATGAGAACATGCTTTTAATCTGATTCTGAGAAGACAGTAAAGAAGAGAGAGATGGGAATGACACTGTTCCTTGCTTCCTTTAATTTGTAATACCTGTTCTAAAAATTAAGTATATCTGTATGAAATATTTTACGCTACGACTTCCACTGTTGATCCATTTTAATGGAAATTTGAACTTCCTTGTATCCTTGCCCTTGTGAAGAATTTTAACACTGTCACATGAAGGCTGGGTAGCAGAGAGAGATGCTTTGGCTTAGTGCATGTTAGTAAGATTTTCATATACATGTTCCTGAGGTTCTCTGGGCTGTGTAAGATGGGATACCAGACTTCTGTCCCTGGGAAGGAGTGCCATGCCCCAAAATTTCAAACTGTCCGCATTTGTGTGCTAATGCAATCAGTAACAAGGATGGACTTGCACATGAGAAAGAGTAAACATACTATTTCTCCTCAAGTAACATATTTCATTCATTCTATTAAATTTAAATGCTCGTGTCTACACAGGATAGATGTTTGGAGCAGATGCCATTTTTACAGCACTAATCACAGTGAGATCTCGATCATGAGTGCACATTCTCAGTGCTGCAGCAATAGCATCAAGAAACACTTTGAAATAAACAGAGAAAAAACCAACCGGTTCCCTGTGCTCAGTGATCGCTTGATTTCATTTTGGTTAAGCTTAATATTAGGTCGATCACTGGTATATCTCTAAGGTCTTTACTGCATGAAGGAGAGCCGAGGCAGAATTTTTTGGTTTTTAACTTCCTGCTTGCTGTGCATGCCATAAGGTGAGATGGCATAATTCAGAGAGCAAGGATGGAGGAGGTCAGTGGGACCCTAGGTGAAGTGTGTATCTGTGAATATAAAATTGGTTCTTAATGAAGCAGAAGGCGGACGGTGACTCAGGCTGATAGTTTTATGAATCTGAATAGTCTGTGTGAACTTTTCCTCTTCCATATATATACAAATGAACCCGACTAGGGTCATTTCTAACAATGATACTGATTTTTCAAGGGTCCTCCTGGGCCACCAGGGCCTCCCGGACTGCCTGGTCTTCCAGGAAAGCCCGCACCCAGTTCAGGTGTAGGACCTCCTGGGTCACCAGGGGAAGACGGAGCTTCTGGTGAAGAAGGCCCTGAGGTGAGTACCCATTTATGCACAAACATTAATGTTGTTTCTGCCCTACAATGCTAAGTGCTAAGTCTTACAGCCCATATAATTCTTAATAATATTGCAGAATATTTTTGATTTGAGAGCTTGGATTTTATGCATATTTTTTATAAAAAAATTATATAATAAATGTCTAGTTAACCAAAGCATATTACTCCACAGCAGGATGTACATTTGGCAGACATACTGGTGAATCTGGACCAGAATAAATAAAAAGTAAGGATGTTTTTACCAACACTGCATAAGGCTAAGGATTACTTTTCCTGTTGTGCTTTCCAGAAAATGAAGTTTGCTAAATCACTTACCTAATCTGCAGGGAATTTTTAGCATAAATTGAATCAAATAAATTTCCTCCTTCAGGAAATCTCCTCCTTCTTCTTCTTCAGCTACATAGAAACACTTACTCCCACTAAGTGCTGTGAATACTTCAGACTAAAAGAATGGCAAGTGCTAAAGACCATGGCACTGAAGCAGTTTAGGCATATGCTTCATTGTACCTTTTGTCTGACTTTAAACATGAACAGAAGTCCTTCTATAATATAACTAGGAAAAAGGCATAGCTTTTCTACATAAATGCAAAACTCAGCTAGTCTTTCCTTGCTTTCAATTAATTACCTTACTTTGTATTTTAATTGTCTGAAGGTAAGCTGTTTTGTCACTGAATGAGTGGCTAAGACCTAGCAAAAAACCATATCCTCTGGGATTTAGGAGAGTATCAAGAGTTCTAAAAAGTCCTGCAGAGACCTGTCATGAAAATGCCTATTTTGGAAACATTTCTCAGAACCACAGTATCCTTAGAGAATATTTATATGTCTTCCTCCCTCTAATGTAAGATCAGTGTTGCTCCCCAGTGCTCACATATTAAAAATGGAAAAACATTTTTTAGTGAAATGAAGACTCTTAGCAACTTAAGGCTTACTATCAGAAGCAGTCTGCTCCAGGACTAGGCATGTTTTCCCATGTTCTTCTTTATGTTTAGATAAAAATTCTAAAAAAAAAATAAAATAAACAAAAATACAAACAGTCTAGGATGAGTAAAAGCAAAATTTAATGATTGCAAAAATTTTTTGATTGGAATCCTCATTCAGTAACACATTGAAATAGTTGTGTAATTAAATTCAGTTGAAAATCCTAATTTCAGAAGAGTAGTCAATTACTTGAAGTTGTGTGCAGGCTGAAGCTCTTCGAAATCAAGAACTTTGCGACATAAAACTTCTTCTGATGAGAAGTGTGTCTTGGAAATGTTTGGGTAAAGGCTGCCTTTTGCAATGGGAAATACCACTTCTCTAACTGCTACACATTGCATCTGATACTGATGTGATACTGATGTGATTAAACATGTATTTCCTAAACGCTACATGAAACTGAAGTGCTTCATGGCATTGTATATCGATATTTTCTATGGTAATTTTTTAAAAGTAGCTCACAAATGAATGAATGCACCCTGAACTGAGTAACAAATCTCCAAGTGTTTCTTGCTAGCTACATGACAGAGACTATTCAAAAGCTATAAAGGAAACAAGCAATTTTGGAGCAATGAAACTTAAAATTGCTAAGCAGTTAAGGGAAAATAGTCGCTAAAATTTAGAACAATTATTGTTGTTAGACCAACCTCTCTTCTAATTCTCCTGTGTCTATGCAATCATGGCAAAATACAACGTGATTGTGCCTGAAGCATACTGAAAATATTTCCTTTTCATTTTGAAAAGAATTGATTAGTTATTTTATCACATACAGTGCATCCAAAAGGAAAAATGGAAGAGGGAGGAGTTAAGGAGTACAGGGGAAATGAGGCCTTTGTGACCATTCTGAAAACATCAGAGGAAAATAATGTTTTCCATCTCCTTCTGCAGCCATACATATCCTTCCCTATAATAGATGAATAAATAAATGGATAAAAGCTCTCAGAGACCAGAATGCACACCTGTAAACTTAAAGAAAGGCTCTCAGAGCCAAATTAAAAAAGCACAGAGCATATAAATATGTGTGTAACTGTTCCATTTCTTGCATGCATAGTTACTGAGGGCTGGACTTCAGTACTTCACAGATTGACTGGTTGACCCTACAAAGCCATTTTTTCCCAGCTGGACTGCTCACTCAAATGCATGCTAAGTCATGGATACAACACAATTGGGTGGAGAACTGAAAATACATTTCTCAGGGCAAAATTAAAGTGAGGCACACAGAAAACCTGGTCCACTTTCTGACTTTGTCAATACCTACATTTTCTCAGCTAGTCTTCGTCTGGCACTGAGGTTGCCAAAAGTGTGGATGGTTGATGTGCCACCATCAACCCCCATCACATCTGTAGTAGTGTTGTCAAAACCTGCTTGGATAGCCCCACTATTTTTCATGCTAACTGTACATTTGCATTATGCTTGTTTATATGATTTTGTATTATTTTGTGATTCATTTATACTTTTATATATATATTGTTTGAAATATATCTAGATACGGTTTTGATGAAAGGCAAAACTCAAAAGACAAGAAATACAAATGATTGATCGAACTTAATGGTGTTATATGTTACCTGGTGCTGCACATTAGTCTTTTATAATGCGGTATCATCAGTTGATCAAAAATACTTACATACATGTACTCTCAAGTGGCATCTGCTTTAGATTTACATCTTTACAGATGTATAGATTTTATGCATCTTTATACCTTATAGATTTACCCTGCTTTACATCTACAGGGCCCTCAAGGTCCTCCTGGTCTTGATGGAGTGGCTGGCCCACCAGGACGGAAGGGAGAAAAGGTAAGTCTGTCTTGCTCCCACTTCAATGGAAAATCTTTGTCAGTTCTAGGCTGAAAAAAATCATAAGTAATTGTCCCTGCAATGCAGTGTTGGCTGGCTTCAATTGGTTTTAATTGAATAGAGCTGCTAATAGCTTATTAGAATGTATCTCAAAAGGCATATTCAGAAATCCAGAATTCCCTGTTGGGTACAGTCTCATTTTCTGCAGCATGCAGTATTCAAAATTCAATATGAGCTACTTTGGGGGAGAAAGAAAACTCCAGCTAGTCCAGACTGGCACAGACTGACAGCATATTCCCTTACAGCAGCCCATATTTGCCTTAACTGCTGACTACTCTGCTGCTGCCCACAGCTAGGATGTGCCATTTCCACATTTGTGGCAGTTTCAGCCTTCCTTCAACTTCTAATGAGACATTTCAGGATCCTAAACTGGCAGCCAATGGTTACTTAGTTTTCTGTTCACTTGCTGCACTATTTGGCTTCATGCGTGGTCAGATGAGTACTTTAGCCAGAAAGAGGAGGAGTGGGGAACATACAGATGAAAGCAAGGGATAGTAGCATCCAGGAGAAAGATTTCTTTGTGTTGCCATAGAACCAAAATCTACATATGTACTCCTTTTTAAGTTTGCCCAAATTATTGCATTCATTTTTTTTCACCCAACTTCAAGAAGAATGTAGATAAGACAGAGACAGTGCAGCAAAAAGAGCTATAGAGATAGCCAGGGGCCTTGGATCCATGACTAATGAGGAGAGGCTGAAAAAACTCAAGCCATTTAATCAGGTGAAAAAGAGGTAAAAGCATGCCCAACAGATATAAAGACACAATTATAACCCTTCAATGAGGGCTGGTGAGTCTGTATTTGAAATACTGAATCCATTTTTTTGCACCCCACTTCAAGAAGATTGTAGAGAAGATAGATAGAGACAAAGACTCCAGGAAAATTTCATCCTCTATTGAGCTTTCACATCGCTGTCCATTCACAAGATCTTGAAAATACATTCCCAAGTGTACACTGAAAGTTGACACACTGTAAGAGAAATGAAATGACCAGAAAATTGATTTATATATATATTTTCCTTTTTTAAATCACGAGGGTATTTTAAAAAATTATTCTCTGAGAAGACTGAAGAATCTGAGTTGTGATTACAAAAGCCTGAGGTTGGTAAAACTGCAGCACACATTGGAACAAGTAGCTATCAAGAAGATGCAGTATATATGTTACAAAGCAGACATCGAGATCTTGTGTTCATTGTAATCAGTGGTATGTGTTTTATATAAAGAAGTCTAAAACTAGAAGGAAGTCTATCTAAAACTAACTGATCCTGAATCACATATTATAGGAAAAGACTAACAAGGAAAGGAAAGTAATTGGAAGAAAGATAAAATTTTCAGAAAGAACATAATCCTCAAAAAGCAAGTACAAAACCTCAAAAAACTCAAAACCTCTCTGAGCCTGTTTTCTGCGTTGTGTATATTTGATAAAATTTTAATTAGAATTGAGGCATCACATATTTGCACCTGTTCAATACAATCCCCAACACCTTGAGATAACAGTATTTTTCAATTTCTACTAAAAAACTTGATTTAGCCTATATTGCAATTTCTATTTTTAGTCATTATTCCAGATTAATCCAGAGAAGATTATGAGGGAAAACTGTAGGTTGCATTGAAAATAAAGTCAGTTTATTCCTTGGAGCGGAATTTGGTGGGGGTTTTGACATTACTTTTGAAAGAAAACATTGTTATCATTTTAATCCTGGTCCTTACTCATTTTTTTCATATCTCACTTGAGCAATATTTCCAGAATAAGTGAGGACAGGAGCTTGCCAGTATAACAATTAATCCTGTTAGATTTAGTGCAGTTCGGAAAAGAAGTATTTGCGTGCTGTGAATTTCTGCCTACTCCAAGAACTAGAAGTAGAAAAAACAGTATCTAAGTAAAGTAAAAAGCAAATCAAATAACTTGATTGCTGCAGAGGAACCTTAAAATCATATTAATCATCATATCCCTTATTTGGAATGATGCCCTAGACAAATTGTGTGGGATCAGTTTCTAATTCTGTGATATCACATGAGAGTTTTGACATTTAAGCTCAGAAGCATGAGGATGTGACCCACAATGTTTAAATCTATGTGCTCCAGACACAGAATCTGCAGAAAGAACTGATATACAAGATTGCATCCTGACTGCATACCAGACCAGAGCTATTCATTTGTTATAATTCCTGAATTACAGATTTTTTCTTTTAAAATAAGAAAACAATGTTTTCTTATGTCTAATGTTTCATGTAAAGAACATTATGACATCAAATTAAACAACAAAGAAATCTGTGGACATTTTAATTAAGCAAAAATACTATAAGTGTGTTTTTGTTGTGTGTCTAATGCTCTTACTGTAAGTAATTAGGATTGGTTTTCTTTTACAGGGTGATAAAGGTCTTCCTGGTTCTGCTGGTCCAAAGGTAAAAAAAATAAAAGCAGTGTCTTTATGGGATAACAGTATCACTGTAATAAAACATGTTACTGAAAAGTAACATGAGAAGCGTAGGAGTTTACTATTGTGAAACTTAATGAAGTTGGCAAACTTGGCTTCTCAGTTGACCAATGTACTTCTCTAAGAAGTGTGGTCAAGAGGTTGAGGGAGGTGATTTTTCCCTCATCTCTCATGAGACCCCCCCTGGAGTACCTGGAGTACTGTGTTCAGCTCTGGGACCCCTAAAGTAAGAAAGACATGCACCTGCTAGAGTGGATCCAGGGAAGAGCCAGTAAGATGATCGGGGGATGCCCCCTCCTTGAAAGTGTCCAAGGCCAGGTTGGATGGGGCTTTGAGAAAGGTGTCCCTGCCCATGGCACGGAAGTTGGATCTACATGATCTTTAAGGTCCCTTCCAACTCAAAACATTCTATGGTTCTATGATTCTACTTACTTCATTTACTTATTCATGTTCTGTTTACCAGTAGATTGACCTTTTATTTCAGGGTGATACTGGAGACACTGGGTCAATAGGCCCTAAAGGAGAAGCTGGCGCTGTTGGGTCTCCTGGGAAACCTGGACCACCAGGACCTCCCGGCCCCCCTGGGCCCCCTGGACCTCCTGGACCCCCAGGACTCAGCTACAGTTTGGGATTTGAGGTATTTTGCTATCATGGGGCTTGTAGTAGCTATGGATCTACTTCCTCCAGAGGTAGGAGAGCTCAAAGCTGAATGGATGACAGATGACAGTAATTTGCTCAAGACTGAAATTTTCCTACAATTCCTTTTACATTTGACCATATAATTGACCATGCTAGACTATGGAATTAATAGATTTCTCTGGGCAATTTTCATGAAACTAGTCAGTAGTAACAGCATTCGGATGCTATTTTTGATGCTTATATCATTGCTATTATAAAATACGCAAATACTGTACTACAAGGGAAATCGTCAGCACTTCATTTTTTTCATGTAAATAATTTAAAGCAATGATCTAAATATGCATAGAGACCTGTCAGTATTCATTGAAATCAAAATGCAGGTCCCCCTTAAGCTATGACATCCCTTGCTGTCATTCTTGAGGCTAGAAGTTAAGTTTAGGCATGTCACTTATGTAGCATGTAAATACAGAGACAGATGTTGGACATTTCTGACCTCATGGTCTGTTCTACTCAGAGGAGAAGTGTTCTATTAAAAAAAAAACAAAACCAACAAACCAAACCAAAAAAATGATAAATCGCAGATGCTACTCTTTCTGCTTCTGAAAATAATACCTTCATCACTTTAAAATATGACATCTGGCCAGCTTAAACTGAGTTTCACATGTCTTTTGAGAACTTCTCATTTAGGTGATGTTTTTGGAGCAAAAAGTTGCTTTGCAGAAAAGAAAGGCAAAGGGAGCATGCTCAAGTTCGAGAGCAAGAGCTGCTGCATTAACATATTTATGAAGAGAGGTTGGAAAATTGCCTACATCAGCATTGACATATGAGTCATCCTTTTTTTAATATTTCCATGCATTTTTCATTTGTAATTTAGCTGCTTAGCTCAGGAAAGTCTTTCCAGGGTTTTCATTGTTTTAAGTCATGGGATATAGTACAAGTTTGCATAGAAACTGAGGGCGGTTTCAGCAGAGAAGTAAACAACATCTAATCAAAACTGTGGCCATCTGTAGAACTGCTGCAGTGAAGTTCTGTTTAAAATATACCAGTTTACTCACACACGTTTCTCCTAGGATTTACCTCTTTTGTATTTCTTTTTTCCTTACTCTAGAGACACTTAGAGTTCTCTAAGAACAGAGGTGACCACTAATTCTTGTTTAGAGACATATTCTGATTTCTGATGTCCAGCTAAATAATATTGTACTATATACATTACTGGTTAATAATCTCACTGATGTCAGTGGCTTTTAATGGATGAAAAATCTCTCCAGCAGTTCACAAGTTCTTAATCACCAGCACTGTAATTGTTAGCAAGGAACTGCATAAAGTCTAAGCATACAAACACTCCATTGCCTAAACTTAGGCACACTATAAAGGCTAGTATAGACTCTTCTCCTGAATAAATATGTACTTGTCTCAGAATGTAAGCCACAACTTCAGCCTAGTCCTGGTCTGAGCCCAGGATGATGGCTTGTCTGACTTGCAGTCATCTTCTGTGACCCTTGAGGATCCAGTGTTAAGAGATTCTCCAGTCATCCCCACTCACATTATTTGAGTAGAAGCCAACTTTGCCTCATTGCACCACCAGAGTTCCCCTGTACATAGGTATTTAGGATCAAACTCTGTTACTTCTGATACCTAGGTCTCAGAGGAAGAAAGTTAGCAGATGAGTAGAAGAGAGTGGAAACAGGAAGTCCCCAGTTTTACGGACACAAACACAGAAGGATCCCAGCTCTAACTGTAGAAACAATATCTTGACTGGCTTCATCTTGGACTTCATCTAGTCCAAACAGAATTAGCATGATTGTCATTTCCCTGAGAGGAATATTGCTGTTAACAGGCTTGCTAGTTCTAGCTGATCTTTTGGATGCCCACCCCTTCCATCTGTTAAGGCAGCACTGTGGTCTGCCAGTTCTTTAGGGCAACACTACCTTTTGGTTGGCAGTCTGTTTATTGCTGCAAGGCTGTTTCTGCGAAACATTCCTGTTAGCACTTGCTAGCATCTGTGATCAGCTATGTGCAAAAACCAAATGGCATGGGGTTTGCTGGCAGTTACGCTTGCCAAAAAAACAGTTTGAGCTGCAGAAGGTACCTGGTAAACCCATTAAAAACATGCAGATGTCAAAAGCGATGGTGTGTAATGTAAAGCAAGCATCAAGCACTCATTTAAAAGGAAAAAAATATTGGCACAGTGGAGGCAAGGGAAAGAAGGACCCAGAAGCATAGCTTGTGGTTTAATATAAGTAGAGAGCTTTTGGTTAAACAGGGAAAAAATATCAGCAGATTGTGTGCTGATATTTGATACACCGATAGCTGATGGAGAAGGAAATTGAAAGTATGAATAATATTCAATCTCAGATGAATTTGCATGAAAGGACTTGACCAACCTGATGACACAATGTCTCCCACCACAGTCCTTGAAAGGAAGGACCTGATTCCAGCTGTGCACTCTTTCTGCTTCTCTTATTTTTTCAATTCTCATGGGGTTGGTGGGAAAGGGCAAAAGAATAAGATCTCTCTTTTTCACTGGAGTCAGATGAGTTGATGTTTTCCATAACTTTGGCATTAGGTTGTCATTCCGTAGCAGCATAATCTGATCTAATTGGTGTTCCACCTTTTCCTTTACACCATCTCCAGAGTGCACCAGATCTATGGTAATGTGAACCATTTCAAGACACTAACTAGCAAAAAGCTAAGTAGGCAAGGAGTAAAGGATCTCTAAATATGTAAGCTGATACAAGGGCTCATTGTGACTAAGAGGAGGAGATTCTGCTTTGCTCCTGCTACCAGCTAAAGCCATTCCTGGCACAGGCCTGCCATTCATATTCACTAACATCCAGTGTTCCATCATACTTCCACAAACCAATTTAATTAACTAACATTTTAGATAACCGTCCCACCCTCAAAAAGTAATGTATTTTTTGCCATTTAAGTGATTTAAAGTGGCTCGCAAGAAAGTGAGAGGATTAAACACATGGCACTGAGGTTGAAAATTAAGGCTGCATGGCTGTGAGCAACAAAGTGGAGCAAAGAAAGATTAAGATTTTCCCTTTTCAGAAAAAGGAAACAATTAAGCCAACACAGCTGTATTTAAAACTGCAGCTAAAAGCAAGTGAACAGTTTCCTGCCGGCATGGTTCATCCAACTGGTTTGAAGTACAGTCTGACAAGTTCTAGATTAAGAATAAGGCCAGGTATAGGAATATGTGGTGGTGGTGGTGCTGGGGATAAAACAGATTGTTATGGCAGCTTGCAATTTTATTTCTTTCGTTGCTTTGGAACTGGCACTTCCTGGTTCTGACACAGATTGATAAATTGGCAAGACTGTAAAGACCAGATTTTCTGTAAGCAGGATCAACACGTCCTTATTGCATTTGGGTGGAGCCTATCTCCAGAATATCATACATTGGTCAAAAAAGGGTTCATGAGAGAAGACAAATATATTTCTGTTCAGTATCTTTCCAGCTTTGTACAGGACTCCAGAAAACAGAGCAGCTGGGACAAAAAAAAAAACAACCCACAAAAAAAACAACAAAGCAACAAACAAGCAAACCAAAAGATAAATTCTCAAGCATTTCTTTCTTTTTCATTAGGACATGGAAGGATCAGGTAGCATTGACCTATTAAGTGAATCCAGAATTCCAGGATCAAGAGGGCCAAAGGTAAGTGGATGCTTTGGAAGAGGGGAACATTTTTTGGTTTTTAGGTTGTTTTTTGTGTCCTGCTCTCTGCTTTTTGGAAACACAGAGCCCCAGTCAACTGTAGATTTGGAATCACTGCACTGGATGCAATCGCTCTAGAATAGCATTACAATAGCTGTGTCCTCCAATGAATCTGAATGGTATTCCTCTGATACCTAGTTAGCTGATGATTTTTAAATTCTGTTCTGGTGTGCTTTTGAGAGACTAAAAGATGAATTTTTTTTTATTATTATTATTATCTAGCTCTCTATTCCTTGTTTTACCCTAATAGATGCCCTTCTTGTTTATGAAGATGAATTACATATATTACTGAAATTGAAATGTCATAGTTTAACAATCAAATGTGCATAATTTGAAATGCCACTTTTAAACTAGAGAAATGTTTCCAGTAGTGTGGAAGCAATGTTCTAGAATAAGGGGTGTTTTTTCTTCCATCACTGTGTCTTAGGAGATTTTTGCTAGCGCGGGCTGCTTTAAAACATCAAGTAGGGAATATGTGAATACAATGTGTGAGTTCTTAGCAGAACATTTAGATTTATCCTTGTTCTCAGCAATAACATCAAAACTGTAGCCTGTGATGCCTTCCCTAAAGCAGGCAATTATCCAGCATTCCTTCTCCCAGAGCTGTCTGCATCGTTCTAGTTTGGTCTTCAGAAGTTCTACCCCTGTGCTCACTCCAAAAGAAACATTCAAACTTTCAAAGCATAGCTTTGACAGAATGGTCTTGTTACATAAATCTGGAGAAAGTGATGATGATGACCTTGGGTTATGGTAGATGCCAGATTGAATACTAAGCAACAGTGCACTGTCACTGCAAATAAGGCAACCCCTATACTGCAATACATCAGAAAGAGCAGATACAGAGTTATTAGTATAGCCCTTTACTTAGGGCTAGTGAGGCTGCATTGAAATACTACATCCAGGGGTTTTGTACCACACTTCGAGATGGATGTAGAGAAGACAGAGACACTGTGTCAAAAAGGAGACGAGGCATGATCCAATAGCTGCTTACAAGTCTTTGAGGTTTCATCATATTGCAAATACGATGAAACCAAACTGTTCCTCATAGCGTCAGATGGTGCAGCAAGAGACAGTGATCATAATATGCAGCTTGAGACATTCAGGCCAAACAGCAGAATAAACCTGTTCACAAGAAGTTGGTGCAGAACTGGGGCACTTTGCCCGAGGAAGTTGCAGGAGCTCTGTTCTTGGAAGTTCTCAAGGCTTTGCTGGACAGAGACATGGCTGATCTGATCTAGAGCTGCTGATGGTTCTACTTCAAGGCAGTGATTGGATTAGATTGCCTCCAGAGACCCTGTACAACCCTGTTTATATGACACCATGAATCACAGAAATCCCAAGAAATTAACTGAATGAAGGAGACAGGAGTGAGTTTGAGAAGGTTTTTGCCATGATTGTTTAAAGTACTAGTAATTCTGAGTCACTGAAGTTATAGCTGACTCAGTATCTTTGAGACCTTTACCTGCTCGTATCTTTCCCTAGGTATTAAAAAAGTGGCACAAGGAATGCTTTTGTTACAGACGTTACAAAAGCAATAAGATAGTTCCTTAGCTGAAACAAGCTGGTGTCCAAAATGAGATGTCCAAAACCAATGCCAAAATCGCACATTCTGACCTGCCTAAATGACAGCCTTACTCTCCAGTTTGGTTTTGTAAGAGGCCTTGTTTCCAAGTCACTCAGATATAAATAGTGAAAAAATGTCTCATTGCAGCTTAACAAAATTCTGGAATTTTGTTTTCCTGTGCTGCTGAGTCACTCCACAAAGTTTCAGTCAGTAAAAAGGGCACATAAGAGCTTTTCTGCAGTCATTAAAATGATTATGCTATGCATTTTTGCTGGTTCTGCATGAAAGTATTCTGAGCTGCTTACACCCTATGACAGCTCCAGAGGTTGCTGATTGTGTTTGAGTGAATTGAGTGTATCTGCTTCTAAGAAGGCTGTAACTTAAAGCAGCTGCTTGGAAATAAATTACACTTATTTGCACTACCTTGTATCTGTTGATTTTTCTATTAATCTTTTATGAGAAAGTAGTGGTCATGTATCGAAGTGCCAAACTTATTTTGCCTTCAGGGTTTGCTATCATTTCCAGGGTTTCTGTTATCATTCTTACATGGATCAATGTAAAGTTTTGTTGGTGTTTGGCTTATTAGTGTCTTGTCCTCATATTCCAGATGAAGAGAACTCAATCACTCTGTTGAATTACTTTTTTTTTTTTTTCATTCAACTTTCCAAAATGGTCAATAATGAACTGTTGTCCATTTTACCATCAGAATCATAATTGTATGCTACAACTGATGTCACCATAGAGAGACAAGAGAGGAATTTGCATCCCCAAATGTTTGTTTCAAGCTACTTTTAAACCTAGCAAGACAATGCTGTGTTGGCTCTAAACTGGTCACATATCTTAATTTTAGCCAAGGAGGCAAATTAAAAAATTTGTACACCATTGAAAGCAATGCCTTGCAGCAAATGCACTTGAACAGTTTGATTTCTCGTATTTTCTAAAAATATGTATAGTATGCAGTGACAAAATTAAAGTTGTCTTTGAAAGAAAAAAGACCTTTAGATCTTTGCATGATAATGTAGAGTATGGCAATATTTATTAGAACAACAAATCTGAAACAGTGCTTACATTTTATTACTCTCCATTGATACTACTGATCTCCAACGTTGTTTTTTGGTTTTTGGTTGTGTTTATTAATTAGGGTTTTTTCTGAGAAAATTTATTATGAGATGCTACATGGATTTACCAGTAAATTCAATGTAATTTTATAGGGTTTTGTAGGAAGACATGGACAGCGTGGGCCATTAGGACCAAAGGTACCCTGTACAGCAAGGAACACCTGAAAGCTAACCTATTTTGCTTTGGCATATATTTTTTTTATTTCTATATTCCCAGAATTTGCCTGAACAAAACAGCTTTTGTTTAACATTCATATACTGACTAAGTATAGGACAAATGTTATCCCCATTCACACTGCGCATCCATCCAGAATGTGCATTAATAGAGCTATTTTACATCCACACCAGAACAGTGAGTAAATATCAGCTGAGCCATTACATTCCAAGGCATTTGATGCATTTTTTTAATTTTTTCAAGGACATTTGGCAGTTTCTCTTTGTTGCTTATTTACACATCATTTTGGTTTCCAAGAGGTTACACGTATGCTGTTGAAAGAGAAATCTGCAGAAAGAGACCTTCTGGCATAATCCCAGAAAGAGACAGGAAAATGTTCTAGAAGATGCTGAAGGAAAGAAGGGAGGTGCCATGACTGCTATGCCATGGTTTATATTTGAGCTCAGTAGTGACTGAATTTTTCCACTTTGATACTGCTATTAGTTAAGTAACCCATGAGAAAAAAATGCAGAGATTAAAAAAAAAAAGAAAAACAGAGAAAAAAGAGCAAATTCACATCTGGCCAGTCCCCTGTGTCTAGAGTCTCTATACACTTCAGATTATGGGGCTGAAAAAATCTCTCTATTGGCTACTACTTGTGCTCATGCTGGAGAACAACATCATTTATGAGTGAAAAATTCAAGTATTTGCACAGCATGTGTTAGCAAATGATACTGCAAAAGACTGGCTGGAATAGACGTGCTCTCACATGGTGCTGCTCTATGGACATAAGTAGATGCCAAGTGTCCATGCTGAAAATATGTATTTTGTTACAGATTTATTCTCTGCCCTTAACTAGAAATTTTATTTCTAAAATATAGTGCAAATACTGTTTCACAAATACTTCAGAAATGGAAGTAAGCATGATTCCTAGGATTTAGGAACTGTGCTGGGACTGAAGAGATAGCCATCAGCCTTGGCCAAGAGACTTCACCACCACCTACGTTAAGATTTTAGTTGTTTAGTCTTGAGTCATTCATCCCCAAGGTCATGGAGACACAGAAAGGGACACACTATTGCCTGACATCTTACAAAATCAGGTACACTACAGCAAAATTAATAGAAAGTGTTTACAATACACTACTATTGTCATGGGGATGAATTTTACACCCACTCTTCATGGTTATAAATTACTTCACTAGGCAACAGTGGCAAAACGCAACAACCAGTCGCTTCCGAAAACCAAGAGCTAACACATCGTGAGTAGTTTAACGTATAGCTATGTTTCATAAATTCTTGTCCATCAAATACCCCAGACTAGTAGGACTGTCAGAGAAGACCTGCTGTGATCAAATTTTTCTCTCTTTCTTAGCAAGTAAGTGGAGATCCAAATTCTGTTTTCATTATTATTATTATGAAAAACTGTTTTCATTAAAAACCAGTCTACAATCTTCATGCATTCATGAATATAAGCACTCTTGTCTTTTAGACAGGAAGTATTAAGATAACATTTGAGGCAATGGCTGTAGCTCCTTGCTGATTTATTCATGTTTATATTCTCTATTTCATATGAAATAAACTAAATTGCATGTTCTCTGTCTGTGATGAAATCAAGGAATCATGTCTACTCAGAGCTAGAGTACAGCAGAATCGGGTCTGAATGTGGAAGACTGCACCACTCATTACATTGCTCATGTTATGACACAGTGACTGGGTAGATGGGGAGAGCAGTAGTGTGGTGGAGGCTGAGATAATTGTGTTGAAGGAAGATGGTGGGTCATTTGTGGAGGCACAAAATCATTGTGTCATTGGTAGATGCCACAATGTTACCATGTGCTGATTTCAGACACCAAAATGAAGATTCAGTCATGTGGCTTGGTTGATGCTCAGCAAAAATCACAGGTGACGACCAGAAACTAAGATATGGGTGGCAAGTGGGCGATTAAACCTCCCAGAACCAATTCACAAATGTGTGCTGAACATCACTTTTTACCAAAAATATGTCCTATTTTTGCTAATCATTTTACTCCATTCAGTCTGTTTGTTTGCAAGGAAAGTAATATACATGTTTAAAATCCTTGTGATTACTGTTCATTTTGATATTTGAGCCTTACTGTGTCTCTGTTTCAGGGAGAAAGAGGCAACACTGGTCCACCAGGTTCAAAGGTGGGAGATTTATTAACTTGATTTAAAGCCTCAGTCATTTCTTCTCAGTTGCCTTTCTTCTCTTCATCTACTCATGGTATCTTGTTCTGGTGCTTCACTATCCTCTTTGGAAAGACAATTTCCTTAATGTGCATGGAATGTACTTCTCAAGCTGTAGCTTGTACTGGTTGTCTAACTCACCCCATGCAGCAGTGTGCAACCCAGACCTGCTGCTCTGGACTAGTGCAGCTTCTAGACACGAGACCCTGATTGGCAGAGAAACCTGTCAGTTTATACTGCTTTGCACGGTATTAGTACTGAAATGGATGGAGCTGGAGTCCATTGGTTCCTCACCTTTCTTCTCTGTCATTATGTCTACTCTGGTTTGAACGCCTCGAAGTTCCCCAAAGCTTCCATTTTTATCTGTGCTGCTTTTTGTCAGGCTCTGGCTGACTTGTGTGGCTTTTTGCAGGCATAAGTCAGCAGAGGGCGATGTTGTGACTCACAGAAAATGAAACACTAAAAGCTAAAAAAACCTGAAATAAAATTATAAAATAAAATGGAAAGGAAAAGGAAAGGAAAGGGAAAAGTGGAGAGGAGAGGAGAAGAAAGGAGAGGAGAGGAGAGGAGAGGAAAGGAGAGGAGAGGAGAGGAGAGGAGAGGAGAGGAGAGGAGAGGAAAGAGAAAGGGAAAGAAAAAGAGAAAAAGAAAAGAAAGAAAAAGAAAAAGAAAAAGAAAAAGAAAAAGAAAAAGAAAAAGAAAAAGAAAAAGAAAAAGAAAAAGAA
>JANHGB010025566.1:0-12059 GCA_026283785.1 Coracopsis vasa | reverse complement strand
TGCGTGATCGTATGTGCTGTTACCTTTTCAGTCACCCTGCCAGCTGCATGGGGCTTCTGAAGTAACTAAGGTGTGTTGTACAAGGGATCTTTGACAACCAATGTATAGCAGGCTTTTCTGGTTTTCATAGTTCATGAAGCTTCTTGCACTTTATGAATACACAAAGAACTCAAGTTTTTCTCAAAAAAGACAATTTGTACAGAGTGATTTTTATAGAATAAAATTATAAAATCAGCTAGGTTGGAAAAGACCTTTAAGATCATCAAGTCCAACCATTACCCCAAGACTGCCAAGATCACCATTAAACCGTGTCACTGAAGGCATATCACTCGTGAATGGGGGGAGAGGTGGTGTGTGAAATGTCACCGATGACATTTGTCAAGTCAGTATTAGGTTGTGGTTTTTTTTCCTTTTTTTTCCTACTTGCCTTATTTTGGTGTCTTTAAAAGTAACTTTGCAAATGCTTTTCACATATATTTAACAATGTCTTGACATTAAATGTTACTTTAGTCATAAGTGTGGTGCCACTGAATTGTACGATGTGGACTTGCTCTGAAAGTGCTGCTGATGAAGACCTTGCAAATTTACAATCATTATGGAATCAGCTGAGGAGAACTGAAAAAAACCTACAAACTGTAGAGGAAGAGCTTTCCAGGTATGAGTGTGTTTGGGAATGAGATCAGCCCATCTCTTGTAGTGTAAATCTGTCTTATTCAGTTTAATGGATTATCACAGGGTATCTCCTTTTGTGCTTTTCTTTTGAAAACTCTTTATGAGCAATTTAAAATAATAAAGAAAAAATAGTGTAGCAACTTTTTACTTTTACTCCTAGCACTCATACAAGTGAACCTTATGGCCCCTGCTTGGATGAGGCTGTAGACTTCACTCTTCAGGACCTTGTTCAGCTTAACTGCAACTCTCAAGGCTTTTCCAACTGTAAGAAGAATGCTGGTAAAACATCTTGCCAGAATTTTCAAAGGAAATCTGAAGTAAATATTGCACTTCATTACTTATTTTTATTACTTTGGTTTTCTGTTCTTTACTATGTTTATGAAAACTGTTTTGCTTTTAGGGCTTGGAGTCGATACAGCATAGCAATGGACAATCATATCAACAGACAACTCTTAGACAATCAACAGAGCTGTCTTAAACATAATATGATTTCAGTACATTTGTTCTGCAAAGTTTCCGTTGATGTGTATATTGCTTACATATGCATAAGTGTGTGTGTGTGTGTATAAAAAAATGCATATATAAACCCTTTTGTTATGTCTAGTCTTACTCAGTATCCACAACTTCTAATAAAACCGTGGAAGTAAATGAACATCTTAAGGAGAAGCTGGATGCCCTTCATGAGCAAAATACATCTTTGAGTTCTCAGAACCATTACCTAAAGAACAGAGTGGAAACAATGAACTTCGAATTGCTGCAGTCAAAAACAAGAGTATGTATCTTCAGTGTATTCATCAAAAAAGAAAAACAACCCCCCACCAAAAGCCCCAGTGGCCATGACTTTTGAATGTCATTCCAAGCAGAACATGCTGGGTTTTGTTTTGTCTAAATATTAGATAGATTAAAACTTTAATATTCTATTTTTACATAATATTCAGCATTCATTTTGGAACAGGATAGTTTAGAACCTATTTCTTCATGAGCAAACCAACTATATTAATTATGAGTTCTATCTGTTCATGTTCTAAAGTTTAATCTAAAGCCAGTAAGTCACAGAATGAAGAATACATTAGGTAAGAAAATAGCTCAATAATGTGTTTAGTACTGTACATTCACATGTCTGAGCTACATGGAGAATAATGGGAACAATAATGGCACGGTAGACATTTGTCTAGGAAATAAAAACTTTTAACCTCTCAGATTGGATTAATATTGTTATTTTGAAAAAGTGAAGGTGGGTTAGAAGGAAATATTGTATCTAATAAATCATTGCTGATTTAATACACACTTGCTTTTTCAGAACAACTATATTCTTGTATTCAGCTTATAGGTAACATTAAGAAAACATAGCTATGGTTAATGCACTTTGTTTGAGAAATGTTGTCGTCAGCCCTGGAGATATATAAGTAAATAAATAAGTAGATAAATGTTTGACTATCTGGCATGGAAAGAAAAAATAGTGGAATATAAACTTTTGAGGAAAAACAAGAGACAAAATCAACATATAAAGAAATCAGTCTGCTAGACAGTGTACCACACTGCAGTGGTGCTAGGGAACTGGAAGGGTGTCAGTTGGAAGATTAAAGGTCAATTCCTGTAGATGAACAAGCATCTTCTACAGTAAGGTTAAGAGCAATTCCTGTAGATGAACAAGCATCTTCTACAGTAAGGTTAAGAGCACTGTATCATTCAGTAAGCAGATTATTCTTCTGTGTCTCATCTGAATGTGTGTGTGTATGTGTGTGTGTATATATATATACACACACAAGTGTTAATTAAACTCCAAATATGTTTCTGTTTCAGATTTCTTATCTTGAATCAACTTTAGGTACACATTTAGTCAGCATTCCAAAGCTGAAAGAACAGATTGTAAACTTGGAAGCAGAAGTTTCAGCTCAAGATAAAATTCTCAGGTAATAAGTGTACTTCTATATCATCATTTTACTGTGGTATGCTTGCCAGCCCAATCTCCTTTTTGGGATGTCATGATAACTGGTACTGTGTGGGTCTTGTAATCTAGGGCTTGAAACTTTCACTTCAGAGCCAAATTTAGGAGGAGGGAGGTGTTTTATTTTGTACTGAATGTACTTCAAGAAATGGAGAAAAAAAATAAAGGTTGTTCAACCAGCTCATAATGTATGCTAAACATGAATGTGCCTTTATAACTGACTAGAGTGATTGTATGTTACATGACTATATATCTTCTGTTGTAAACAAGCATACATATTTTCAAACATGATTGTGCAGCATGTAAAGTAAAAGATACATTCTTCATGAAAATATTGATGGAGACAAATGTCAAACTAAATGTAAACAGTGTCCAGAGGCTGTCAGGAAGACATAACTGTCTGTCAGTTTCTTACAACCTCATGCTATATAATGTTCAATTAATATCTCAATGGTTTGTCTTCACAAAAGAAGTAAAAATACTTAATTTATATTTTAGTGCTATTTCCCATAAGTGTATCCTGACCAGTCATTCCTTCTGAAAGAAAAATGGTGATTTCTGTGTTCAGATCTCATGGCACAGAATCAGCCATCTATGTCCTTGGCAGTCATGACACCTGGTGTCTATTGATGAGCTTTGGACACCACTCCAAGACTGCAGACATACTCATGGGGAATCTGGAGACTATGGATGTTCCAAACCTAATTTTAAGAGTTGCAGGGTGTTTGACTAGTGGTTTACATACAAACATCATGTGCAGAAGAGAGCAATAAAAATCAAGTTTCTTTACAAAAAAAGTTCCTTTTTTTTTTTAATTATGCTTTATTTATTTGATAGAGATGCAGAAGATAAACTAAATCTAAGCCAGAAGACAGCATTGGAAAGAGGAAACATGTTGCAGAGATATAAAAAGGACTATAAAAACCTGAAAATGGAGTTAATTGAACGAAGCAAGCAAGGAAAGAGGTAACTAAGCAATTTTAATAAATGGAATACTGAGTAATAGTGTGTGTTTATTTCCATTGGCAAATGTTTACTTTGTGGGATCAAATTATTTGTCTGCTATAAGGACAGACCTTTCCTACACTATCAGACCACATCTGATAATATAAGTGAAAATAACAGTAATTTGTAATGGTAACGTAAAAAATTACAGTGCCAAACCAATTTTGACACTCTTTATATTCCCTAAAGAATTATCTGATAGATGAAGTCAACAGAGCTTAAAATATGCTCATAGCTCTAAATTACAACTAATTCTCCATTATATTTTCTCAACAGTCTGAATTTCAATTTTTTATGTTACCTTTGCCAAGTATCCCATGAGGCCAAACAGTATTATAGTTTTTTTAATGATATGGTGGTTATCTTTTGTGCCTGTCAGGAGTTCAGGAAGTATCTGAATTATGTTCTTACTCAATGATTTAGTCTTCAAAACTTCAAAAATAGGAAGAAATACTAAAGAAAGAAGTGTCTGTTATATACAGAATTAATAACCAGCACTGGAAAGTATTCCCTTTTATCATTGGTACATGTCATGCAACACTCAGAAGTGTTTCAGAGGGCTCAAAACCCCCCAGAATCACATATAAAAATAAAATATTCAAATTTTTTGAGATACAAAAAAAAAGTAGCAAATTAGCTCCACAGTTTAATACCGGGTATGCATTCTGCTATTACACAGGTTTTCTTAATGGTCACTGCTGAGCTTAATGGCAATCCTGCAAGGAGCAGGGAGTTGGACTTGATGATCTGCATGTGTCCCTTCCAATTTGAGATATTCTATGATTCTATCATATCTAGTCTATGTTGGTTGTTTTTTTTTAAAGGAGAAATTCTGTGTGAATATACTTATTCTTTAGGCACTGTTTAAATCTTGAAGTTTGCTGGTAGTTGCAGGCTGTTGTACACTAATAACCAGTTTGTCACCTATTTTTTCCCTTCAGAATAGACAGAGTATAGTGGAGAGCTGAAATATGTCCACAATATATTTTTCTTGAAGTACTTCTGACTTTGTCTTACAAGAACCTACAGTGTGTGCTCAGAACTCAGTATGCAACAGTACTGAGTGCTGTATTTTTGGGGTTGATATGAAGAAAGTAATAGAAGCACAATTCAATCAAGAGAACATTTTTATGTTATTCTTAATCTTACCTGTCTGTATGGTACTGTTGGAAAGGGTACTGTAATTCCATCCAAATGCCCATTTCCCTTTCCTATTTTTTCCTTTAGCCTAGTGGTTGTGTGGCTACTGGAGTGTTAAGTAATTTCTTTTGGCTGTTGGAAGCTACCATATACAATCCTATCACCTCCAAAATGTTATTTTAAAGAAATTGGAGGGATAAATAACAAGACTCCTGCCTGAACAATTCATTTAACTGTATTACCTGAGGCAAAAAACCACCTCTGAATTAATGCCTTAACAAGGCATTTTTAAGCCTTTTGAATGCTAACCCTTTGTTTGGCTTGTCTACCTACTCATGAAATTACCTCTAACATTCCTATAGCTAGACAAATGGAAATACTGTGCTACTGGTGAAGAAATGCTTTATTTATTCACTGTTCGTTCAGAGCATGTAGGTTGGAACTAGCTGTACTTAGTTACTAGTTGCAAATGTAAATAGAAAAACTAAGCTTCTGCCACATATTAAAAGCAACATAGTGTTAGGGTTAGTATTAACAATTATTACAGGTTGCTTTTAATCAGTAATTACAACCACTTATTGTTCTTTGGCCAAGCAAACTGAAGTGCTTTAGACTTAGACTATTTTCTTTGTTATTCTGAAATCTTTTATCCCCTACTCTGAATACTTTTGCCATGTCCAAATGGGCACCGCTCTTCTGACAGAGAAACAGTGATCCAAAAGTAGGCTGTACTTAGATGAGGCACTTGCCCTGTTCTCACACTGCCCATAGTGGAAGAAAACCAGATGCTGCTAAGCAATGGTAATTCTCATGTGCTTGTGTTGTGTGTCCTGAACAGACTGCACACCTGACCTGTCTCAAGGTTTCTGTTCCAGCTTCCTTAGTGAATAACAAGAGGGGAAAGTAAGAAAGGAGCAGGAGCACAGAGTAATAAAACAAAGTCTGGGTTTCTACTTTAAACAGCTGCTCACCTGGTATCATCCCAGTCTCAGCTTTCTTTAGTATTATTGATGCCATCTTTCCGATATCCTCCAAATAATTTGTCCTTCGATCAGTTCCTGTCAGTCTCACCATAATTCCATCATGAATGCTCCCTTCAGTATCAAAAACTTCTTCAGTTCCCATTAAGCAGTTTGAATTTTAAGGAGCACTACTATCTTCTGCTTCGTTATCACACATGCTAATCCAGTCCCTAAAACAGGCTTTTACTGCTAGGGACAGGTGAATGATTTGAATCAAACTCTTTTTGAAGAGGAATCAGTTTAAACATTCTTGGTTTTACTGGAATTTTGCTTATGTTAATATGCCAAAATTATATTTAAAATTAATTTATGCCTCGTGAAAATTTTTTTTAATCTTGGGCTTGGAAAGTTGGAAGAAGAAAGGAAATTACCTGGAACAATTACTTCAGGAGTTGTTTTTAGTATCTGGAGGAGAGTTACATAATGACTGAACTTTGTGAATTTTAAAATCAGTATGCTTCTTTTCAGGGCAGAACAACAAAGAAACGAAGCCTTGCTGAGCGTGGAGGAGCTGACAAGAGCTTTCAAAAAGTATAAAGAGAAAATAACTGAAACGTTAGAAAAGGTAACTGTTTATTCTTCCCTTGTTTTTGCCATGCTGTTAGGTTTTTGCTTCTTCCAGTAAGCTGGGCAGCTAATAGCAACAGGTTCACCACTGGGTCAATTGTTTCTGCTTGTTGTTGGCAAAGTCATAAGAGAGGTGGGACAGGGTAAGCAACTGTTTGTGGTTAGAACTTCAGTTATTCAGTTTTAAACTGTCTTCTCACAGTCTGGACAGTCTGCATCTCTGAGGTATCCTAATAGTGCCTATGTTTCTTCTGACTCCTGCTTGCCTGCTGGGAAATATACATTTTAAAAGTATATGATCCTTTTGAAAGAATTCTTTTGATTCCATCTGTATAAGCTGTTCAATGAAACATGAGCTAGAGAAGAAGTAAGAGGAAAATGAAGTAATCTCCCAAAGTTTCTGTGGTCAAAATTGTTAATACTTCTGGCCTAGTGGGAGGAGAAAAAAAACAGGCCTGAGACAGTTAGCTTTTACAGAGCATTTTTATTTGATTAGACTTCTTTCCCTGTGGAATGTGGAAAAAGTCCTTGCCACCACAAATATGCCCTAAGATATTAAACCAAAATAACATTACTTTTTTCCCAAATTGCAGGAAAAAAACAACTTCTTTGTTCCTCTCCTTCACAATAGTGAGCGACAGAATTATCTACAGGCTTACCAGAAAGAAAGAAAGAAAACAAAACAAACAAACAAAAAAATGCCCCCCCCAGCATAATGTTTATAATATTCATTTAAGAAAATGCTATTGGCCACAGAAACTTAGATTATTGTTGTGCAGTAACAAAAAAATATTGCTTTTTAAGGTTAAAGCTGAAGAGGTAATATTGGGAAAACGTTTGATTAATTGTGAAAAAGATAAAGAGAAGTTGAATGAAAAGTGTGTCAGCTACAGAAAGGACCTAGACATCCTAGAACAGCAATTAAGGTAATGCAAAGGCTCTTAAAAATCTCTGTACAGTGATTTGAGAAGAATCTGCACATTACAACTCTCACTGTGAATGTGCTGCTCGACTCGTGTAGTTCAAACGAAATTAGGACCAGTGTCAGTGAACACTTAGTAACAGTATCAGCAATACAACAGATGGACCAGAATACTAAAAAGGTAAAAAATGTTAGCATACACTTAAACATTTCTAAATTATTTTCTCTAAATAATCCTTAGACCCACTAGCTGGTTGTCTTTAGTGTCATTAGGTTTGGAGAAGTGTTTTCTTGGGCAGTTTCAGGTATCCCATTCACATGCACTGTCCACACTCACATTCCTGTCTTAACAATTGTTCTTTAGGCCATTTTGGCAAGGGTGGGCAGTGTGGGAGCACCTTTCCACTAGCTTGACCCTGTTGAATAGCTCTCTGCTCTTGACAGGGATCTTCCTCTAGACTGCTGTCTCTTCCCTGCTAACTTGCACTGGGTTTGGCACTCATCAGGACCTTTGAGCTAATTCAGTTTGCTAAATCAGGAGGTACCTAATAACGTAAATGATTTGTGGTGGGCTAAAAATACAGTTGGCTCACAGTACAGTCAGATAGGGGAGAGAAAAAATAGGACCCCTTCCTGTCTTGTTAGTAGCAGAATGCTAGACTAGCACAGTCTTAGTACATTATCTTCATCCATTCTTGATTTTAGTTATCATTACATTGTTATGTTATCCTGTTCTTAAATTTCCTTGGCTTCAGCACAATTAAAGCCACCTTGATCTATTTCCTACCAGTGACTCTTCTGATAGTACTTAAACCTTTATTAAATTGCTTAAGAATGAGAAATAATTTATTCCCTCCTTTTGTTTGCTGATAACAGTTTGCATTTTGGTCTTTAGGAAGAGTGAAAGCTTAGTACAGCAATGAAAACTCTTTGGTCTGTTGTATAGAGCTAATCCTAGATTTTGAGAGGAAGGAAGCTAATAGAACAGTATAGTTATGGTGTTGTCTTCTAGTACTTTTAATAATGAAAATCCTCTATGTTGAACGATACCTTTTAAATGGATATACTTCTTTAGGCAATTAAAGGAAGAGAATCATAGCACAAAAGAAGAAATTAAGACTCTTGAGGTAAAGAACACTGAAATGGTGTCAATGCTGACTCGATCTGATCAGAAGATCAGGGAGCTTGAGAGCGAACTTCGTGAAAAAGAAATAGTACTTCAAGAGAAAAATGTTCTAATAAGTGAAAACACAGAGCTGAGAGCACTTATTGCACAGCAGCATAACCGCTTGAAATTATGCCATCAAGAAATTGAAGATTCAAGGGAAGAGCTCCACATACTAGAAACCATTATTTCCCAGTTGTCTCTAAGTACACCTGAAGAGGTACAGTAACTGATACATGCTTAAAATTTGTATTATGTGTCTTAAACAATTCTAACTGACATTGCATGTGAATCCTGTGACATTCTTGAGAAATTATTTGCCTAAAATATCTTCGCTTTTTTAGGATGCATGGATGACATGTTTTCTCAATTGAAAAATTTTTTCTTCTCGTTCAAGAACAAGAATAGGTGCTTTGGAATTGCTTAATCAGCCAGCATTTAAAATTACACTTTCTATTTCCATGTTCTGTGTATTGATTCTTCAGATGCATGTATAATCTCTAAGACATGATGATGTCCTATTATCATATTCCACTGAGGTTGTTTTCAGTGGAACTTTTACCATAAGGCAGACATATTGTGTCAACCTCTGCAGTGGAGAAATCAGAGCAGGAGAGATGTTTGTAGGAACTTCTTTTTTTTTCGCTGGGAAACAGAAGGTGCACCATCCCTGGCTGCAAGTGAACTTTTGTTTTATCAGGATGAACTCTGGCTCATGAGTCTGAAGTTTATCATTAAACTGACTGATTGGGAGAGCCATGTAAAAATCCCACAGTTGTAAACTGACTGCAGTTACTAGGGGAACCATTTGGCAAGTCAGGAAGGGCTAGAGAGATATATGGCGTGAGGAGTACACAATCCATCAGATGTCTTTATTTTTGAACTATAAATGTGAGTACGTGTAATGAAACCAAAATCAAAAAATGCTTTCTGTATGAGTTTGGAATTGCCAAAGTGACCTCTGCTGAAAAGAACATAGTAATTTTGTATAAAAATGTATTTTGTTTAAAAAAAAATTGTATAAATTATGTGTATAACACGAATTAATCATGCTGTGAAGCAATAAAGTTGATTTTGCATTGAACTTGATTTTCCCTTAACTTTTAGTTTAAAAGGCACCACTTGAAACACCAGTTATCCAGCTCTTCAACAAAAGAAGCTCTCTCTGAGTCTTGTGAATTGAATAAACCTTTGATTGCAGACCAAAGGTATTACTTTCTGGTTACAGAATTATGGCAAGAATAGGCACATAATAAGGTGGCATCAGAACTAGAATGTATGAAGAATGTTAAATAGTTTTCTCCTCTTTTATAATAGCATTAAATTGGCAATGAAAGAAGCAGAAGCTCAAAAGCCTTGTGTAAATATAACTGTCTGTACTAGAGCCGAGCATCTTTCTAATGATAATGAAGGACAAGAAAATAGCACGTTATATGACCTGGAAATGGAGCCTGTCAAATTGATCAGAAGTCAAGGAGGTCAGTTTACAGGAGCAGCTGTGCAGTTCTGTCTGATTAATCCACAGAATAGGAATTTTTTGGTGGGGTTTACATTGGTTTTATAGTGTTGGTTTTTTTTCATTAAATATATCTCTGTGAGCTAACAAATATAGTTTGGTTGAGCAGAGAGCATTTTGCCACCTTGGAATTCTGGAAATTGTCGTGTTCTCCAGGCACAATATTCTTCTTTCTTTTGCTAGTCTAGTTACTTGTTCATCAATATCCAAGCTATGAATTGTGTTGAAATAAACACATGTAATTTTTCTTTATGCAGGCTATGCTGAGGTCTCCATATTTTCTTTGATTCTTTTCTCTGTATCCTGCTGTTGCAGAATTTCTGCTATTGTTTCTGCGATTACTGTTAGGACTGCTCCATGAAATAACTTCAGGGCACTTATATAATCACACTGTCTTCAATAATTTGGGGGTGTTTGGCAGTATTTTTTTGTTTATTTGGGTTTTTCGTTTGTTTTCATGAGTCACAGCTTTCCATTATATTATGGGGAAAAATGAACAGGGTTTTTTCTGGATACTATATGTGTTAGTTGAATGTGCTGTCACAAAATTACATTTCTCTTTGGCTTGTATGATTATTGTTTGAGTGCTGGTTTGTAAATTAACCTTAAATTTATTTTGTCTACTTTGAGAGAGGAGAAAATGTCAACAGTTGGAACTTATCAGCAAACAATTTGAAAAGGAGAGGCAAAGATTCCAGAAAGAGGTAGAAGAATTACGCACTAAACTGGCAAAAGCAGATGATGAGAATTCTTCTTTGAAGACCAGCATGGCTCAGAGAGCCAGTCATTTTCAAGTCATGCAGGAAGACCTATTGAAGAAGGCTTCAAAGGCTAGTAGCTTAGAGAAAGAAGTAAGTTTTTAGCAGCACTGAAAAAATACATCACTTTTTGATTGAAAGATAGTTAAGACAGTAGTTATGAAAAAACTGCCATATTATTTTTAAAATATGGCTTATTTAAGAAAAATTGTAAATAAACTTTTGAACAAGCAGGAAAACTTATATAGCAGCCTCAATTTGTTATGTCAGAAAACTTAAAGCTGACATAGTTACTGAGCTTTACTACTACTATTTTGATTTGTTACGTGGAAAATATCCACAACCGTGTTGCTTTCTTATGGTTGAATTAATGTGTAATCTGAAAACGAAGAAACACTTATATTTTTCCTTTTTAAATATTAGTACAGTTGCCAGAGATTAACATTCTTACTGAAGAGTTGCAAAAGAAAGAAGTGAAGCTTCAGCTAGCTCTTGTCTGGTTGAATAAGTTAAAATGCTAATGTTTACATTCTGGTGCTAATGTGTTTACAGAATTCCAGCATAACGGCATTTCCAGTATTTCCTAATAATGGCCATACATGTTATAAATCTGTAACAGTTCATTCATGTGGCAGTAACAATTATAATTAATTGGATAAATTTGAGGTAAATTATCCTGAATTTTTCCCTTTAGTAATAAAGCTTAATAGATCATACAAAAAAACCCCAAACCCAAATAAATAATTAATAACACTAGGAAATAGTAGTAGCTAAAATGGAATTGGTGAAAGCATATACAAGTAAGAAAGTATACACAAATACTTGAATAAACAGTTGTCTTCATGCTGTTTTGTGCCATACTTAATTTCAGATAACAAAGAAATCTTCTCAACTTTCTGTACTTGAGAAACAGCTGGAAGAAAAGACTACTGCTTACTCCGTTGTTGCAACAAGAAATACTGAGTTGGAACAGGAACTCATGGTAAAATGTTCTCAGTGAGAAACTACATTTATGGAAAAAGATATAAACGGAGATTAAAATTTAGGTTAAAAGAGTTTAATTCCACATATTCAAAAAGAATAGACTTTCAAATCTACTAAACAATCTGCAGTTTTTAGACAGTGCAGTCTTTAAAAATTGAATCTTGCTTCAAATAAAACATCCCTTCTTTCCTGCTTTTGATCATGGTAAGCTATTAATGGACATGTTACTTGTTCCTTGTTATGATACGTGCAAAGAAAATCTGGTCCTATTATTGTAGCATTGCCATTTGTTTCAGTGAAATATATGTAGATCTGTGAATAAAAGTCTTCTAAATGGTAGTGAGGAAGATGATCTAACAT
>JANHGB010025565.1:0-37447 GCA_026283785.1 Coracopsis vasa | reverse complement strand
CACTTCCCTCCTGCCACATGTGAACAGCATCCGGCACCTGAGCGAGGGAAGGGGATGATGCTGGCACTCGGGAATTCAATTTTTTGAAAAATTCAATTTTTTCAAAAAAAGCGGTGGTCACCACCCACTGACTGATACCCAGCCTGACCTGAGCAGAAATCTGGAACTTCTGGAATATGTTCTGTTCCCAAATCCTCTCAAATACATCATATTTTATATTTGGGGATTATGTTATGAACAGCTATGTACTAGAGTCAAAAGAGTGGCTATCTAGCCAACACAGAGGTGAACTTATTAGGCATGTTATGTTAGATATGAAATTATTTCTTTTACCAGAGAGACAAAGTTAGTTTTCTCTGGGCCTTTTACAAACCTACTTTTAGATCAAGACTGAGTAGTATATATATTCATTGCTTAGTTATCACAAATGAAAACAGGACACTATTCACTACACTGAAAAGAAAGCAGAAAAAAAAATAAGCTGAATTAGTTTATTACAATCTGCTTATCAGTTGGTGTCAGAATTTAACGATCAGTGGTCTACCACAGTTTTCTTACATTTGTCAAAAGACAAAACTGTGGAGCTAACTTCCTTCAAATATAAAAGGCAATTGATAGGTAGAAGAGACATGACATATGGTAGTTACAGAAAATATATATAAGACTGAGGATTTCAAATACTGCAAGAGAGGTAAAAAAAAAACACTTCAGGCAATCTAGCAGAAAGGGACACCTAACTATGAATGAAGCTTCAGGCATTCTTCTTTTCTTCCTTTTCCTTGAACACATTGTTGAAGATTTTGCTAGCAAAGCTCTCTTTTGGATTAATTTTCCTTTTTTTTTTTTTTTTTTTAGTCTCCTCAATCAGTGGATTACACAAATTATGCTTTCCTGTTGTCAAATTGAATCTAAATGAAATAGCTCATCTGAAAATCCTTCTCAAGAGATCGGAATGTCCATGGTCATATGCCACAGTCAGGGACAATAGAAAATGTTAGAAGACTGTAATGATTTGCCAAGGCCCCAGGAATCACCTTTTAATATTTGGAATGGTGAATTTTGGGTAAATGCCTTCTGTGACCAAATATTTAGTGTTTGCCAAAACAGCAAAAGGTATTCCTATCATGTATGAAAATATTACTTTAAAAAAAAATAAAATGAGATTTTTACTAGTTGTAAATTTAATAAATTATGAACATTATGATTAATGCTATGAACCTTATGATTAATATTGATGAGAAGAAAGAGCCATTCCACTCACTGTTCAAAGCTGTTGAAGAGCACTTAATAATTTGTTATTTTACTGGCTTTGTTGGCTTAACAGCTGCTTAACTCTGATTCTTCTCAAATTATCAGGATATGTTAACCATTCTTTTATATAATCTTTTGCTTTATGAAGCATTGGGCCATTTTATCTAAGAGATAAAAGACATTTTAGTAAATGGAACATTCCTAAGTAAGAACAGATTACAGAGATCAGTTAGCAGGAGGGTAAGGAGGAAGTGTAGTGACTTTTTTACTGTGATAAAAATCCAAGAAGCATGCTAGTGTTTCCTTTCAAAACCATTCTGTTTATTCTGGAGTTAAAAGGCAGACTTGACGGGAAATTTCCTACATATCTGACTTTTCTTTCAAATTCCCTTTGAATTTCAAAACTTATTTTAGAAACTTAGTAAAACAGCTGCACCAGGAGCATGACCATGAACCACCAGAGACTTCCCTGTGAGCATTGCCAACAGGAAGGAGATGTTATCTTGAAACAACATATGTCAGGGGACAAAATCCCTTAGTTTCAGAAACTGTTGCTGTGTCACTGACTTAAATTCAATAAATTTGGTCTTAGGGGTCAACACTGGAATCAAATTCAGAAGCAGAAGATTTTACTTGCTTCTGTTTTTTTCAGATTAAAACCACAGAGAGGATGTTTAGAGTGTCTGAGGTCCTACAGTTTGACACCATTATGTTTTTGATAGATTGTAGGTCTGCATCACTGAGGGATAAAGGTGTGTAAATGACTTTAAAAGTAGGGACACCAGTGCATATTTTAGTTTTAGGGAGAGATGCTGTTTCATGGTTAAAAAACTTCATTAAGCATTAGTGGGTGTCTTGGTGTGCTTTCATTGCACACAATGTCTCAAGAGAATGTAAATCTGGATTATGGACTTAGTTCTAAAGGAAATGTGAAGGGAATTACTTTAGGCAATTTAAAGCAGCTGAGAATTTGGAATAATAATATTCAGAATATTTGTGACATCATTCCAAACCAGAGTGCAGTTTTGAAGCAGACTAAGCACAACATCATCATTTCAAGATATTCCCGAATGTGAATTGCAACGTGTTATTTGATTTAGTGAAGCATACCTTGGTAGAAGCCTGGAAGAATGCTGAGGAATAGTGCACTGAGACAGACCTGCAAAGCAGCATTTGTCCTCAGTTATCCTTTTCTCTTACGATATAAACAGGGTGTTCTTTATTCCAATGAAGAGTGTGAATAGCGCTGCTTCACACATCTCAAAAATTGTAGGACAAAAGAGTCTCAGGAGAAGCAACGCAGTGCTGCATGTGGAAAGAGAAGAAAAGATGCTCAGACTCAACCACTCCTGTTATGAACAGTTTTGTCAGGAACAACAATAAATGACACCAGCAATTCACAGCCCTCAAATTATATTTACCCCAAGACTCTGCACTTGCTTTTCAAAGGCAAATACTGCAGGTGGTCTGCAGTTAGTATGAAAAGGCCTTTTTTACTCAAAGGTAGGTTGACAGCTCCATGTTCAAGAAATGCCAGGCTGGTTAGGGAAACCTTTTATCAATTTGTAGTCTTGAAAGTGTTTCTCTGCTACATTTACTGTTTGATAGAGAAAATAACATTAGATCATTCCACACAGTTAGATACTGATTAGAGTGTGCTTTCCAAGCCTTCCATTTTACTACTGATATTTCACCAGTTTCAGCTTCATAACTTTTAACTCTGGGTAAACTCATCTCCCAGTATTTCAAATTCTGTGTGGTTATGTTTCTAGAATCTTTTCAGCTTTTGTTTATCTTGGTTTTTTTTTTAATTTTGTTTTTTGTTAATCATGGCATGCCTATTATAGTTCTTAAAGATGCCCAAGCTCTCAGGTGACCTGAGTGATAAGCAGATCACCTCTTTAATCTATATGCTTGTAGCTATTCCTTTCTAATGTCTCAACAATATGCCTTCATATTACTTGATGTACCTATATCATGTTGCCCTTTACCAAGCAGCCATTTAGCAATGAAGAGCAACAGTATATTGGTTACATGATATATGAACAATTCAATTACATGGCATGAAGAATCAGATCACACAAACTCCGTTATCTCTATAAAAAGCCATTTTTCTTGTCCTGGATGAAAGATCTGTCTCTACATGCTATAACATATACCTTTTTCTTGAGTTCTGGCAGAGCTTTAGTGCCTAGGTATACTGATCTCACAGACAGAAAATGATTTGGATTTTCACTACATTTTGTTACTGTTGCTGCTGTGAAGTCTCCCTTTTAAACTGAACTATCCAGTAAAGTTTTTAGATAGTCTTCGTCTTTCTTCTGTGAAGTTTATCAGGTATTCCGTACACCACAACTAAAACAAGATGAAGAAACAAATGCAAGATGACCCTTCTGAAATTTCACTTTTAAAAGGGGTGGAATCCACCTTTGATGATTTTTTAACATGAACATTTGTAAATTGTGGCTGTATTGCAGATTGTTCACTATACTCATAGAGTCATAGAATGGTTTGGGTTGGAAGGGACCTTAAAGATCATCTAGATCCAACCCTCCCTGCCACTGGTAGGGATACATTTCACTAGACCAGGTTGCTCAAAGGCCCGTCCCACCTATCTTTGGACACCGCCAGGGATGAGGCACTCACAGCTTCCTTGGACAATCTGTTCCAGTGTCTCACCACCCTCACAGTAAAGAATTTCTTCCTAATGTCTAATCTAAATCTACGCTCTTTCAGTTTAAAACCATTTCCCCTTGTCCTGTCACTACATGTCCTTGTAAAAAGTCCCTCCCCAGATTTCTTGTAGGCCACCTTTTGGTACTAGAAGACTGTTATAAGGTGTTCCCTGAGCCTTCTCTTCTCTCAGCTGAACTACCCCAACTTTCTCTGCCTGTCAGTTTTGTTCAATATTAAAAATTCTGTGCCAATATCCATGCCTGTCTTGTGGATGTCATGTGGATGAGATGCCATTGTCAACCCTGCTACATTTGGCTCCATGCTGAGATAAAACCTCAAGGAAATGTCTAGATAAATTCTTGAATGTAACACTATTGTAATTTAAATTCTCTTTTGGTAAATAAAAATCCCGGAATTGAGAGATGTTTATCATGCAAAACAAGCTATTGATAAAATCCAACTCTCTGAGGTGATAATTAAACAGTAAATTGCCTAAGGAGGAATTTCAATCATCTGACCACTTAAATGGGACATGATTATTTAAAAGAAAAAAGTTTTTTGTTTCGTTCTAGAATGGTGGGAACTAAACCCAAAGCATCTCAGAAACATTCTCTGAGTTGCAAAACTTTGTGATTTAGGAACGAAACTGGAAAGTGCTGAGGAGAAACTTTAAAGAAAACTGAATATTCTGATCTGGTCTCAGAAAAAATGTCATTATAGTAAAGAAATAGAATCATGCAAGTGTTTATTATTTCATTTAGGTATTTTATGTTTTCAGCTTAAACAAGAAGAGAATACCTTCATGAACACTAATAGAGCTCATGAACTTTGATTTCAAAATACCTTCCAAGGTGGTTCAGTGTGAAAGAGTAATAGTACCAGATGGGCCAAATATGTCCACTGCTGCAGCCTATTCAAAACCGGTTTAGAGGGGAAGTGGTGAAACATCATTGCTTGGTTTTGTGTAGCAGTATCTGATCAGAGCCTGATTTCTTCCAGCTTGGAGACTACCAAGGCTGTTGAAATTCTGTTGACACAAACAGAGACTACTTGGAAGAGGAGAAGCTGTACAGTGAATGAAATACCTTCCTCCAAGAATTTTAAACTCTTGCAAGAGCTGTTACTTCTGACAGTCAGACTGTCACCTCTGGTGATGAACAGGGAAGAAATATGGGAAAGGAAGAATGAGAATGGGAACCAGTGTGAAATAGCTGCATCTGCATATAATAGGCTGGTGCCTACCCCATCTCGTGTCTCTATGAACAGATGCAAATTCCTGTTCCATGACATAAAGACACCCAGTCAATACAAAAATGTAATCAATTACCAACTATGCCCTTATGAAAGGCAGAAGGTTGAAGTAATTTTTCATACCAGTGGGGAAATTAACTTTGTTCATATTAATGTAGTGTTTAGCAGGAATTAGAGCATAAGAAATAAGAGAGAAAAATGCAATGCTATTCTATCAACAGTAACTTATGCAGGTATCAGTCAGGAATCCAGGTCTGACTAAACTTAAAGAACATCTTTGTCCTCAAATAACACAGCAGTGTTATTGCTAGATAGCAGGAGATGGATAAAATAGAATGTGAAAAAGTTAGCTTGTTAAAGAGTTTGATAAAAAAAATAGAACAACAAAACCTTAATCTTCTACTCAGAACTCATGAGTTTTCTTCTCAAGTAATAGCCTTTCGTTTAGAGACATTGCTCCTGATTTATATCAGTGTAACTGAATCATACTCAAAGTTCAAAAGGGTTTTACCTGGACATCCTTTATAATCATTATTTCTGAAGCTCAGATTATACTGGCAAATCAGATCTCTCATGTCTCTTTCATTTCTTCCAGATACACCAAAAGATTATCCATAAATGACATGCTTCCTATGAAATAGCTGAACTAATATTGGAGTGAAAAACAAAATAAAAATGGAAAAAGGAAAAATCCTGCTTTCTGTGTTTGTTTTGAAGAGTATATGGAATAAAAGGCTTTACTGGAATCTGTCTGAAGTGTGATATCTAACTATACAGTAGGAAATAACTCTGTGTGTATATGAAACATTGTAAAATTACACATTTTCCAAGCCATAACCAGTAAGTACATGAATAGCTTAATTATCTTTCCACTTATACAGAAGTTTAATAGAATAGGCTCTCAAAAAAACAAACAAAAAAGTTAAAATCCAGATATAATTATTTAGCTTTATCTTCATCACACCAAATTGTAATGTTCCCAAAATGAATCCCTTTCAGCAGTACATTAACTATCTAATCATAGCATATATACTTTGCAAAATAATTGTACATATACAAACCAACCGTTTATCCATCTGCCACGCATCATGAATCATTTAATATGAAATAAATTGATTTTTATTTTTATCATTGTTCTTAGTTCAAATAATATCACTGAATTTTCACAATGTAGAGAACAGAGGAAAAAATCCAATAGAGAATTTAGGTAATTTACATGCATATTTTCAGTGATTCTTTTATAATCTATGAAATGCAATTATCAGTGGACAGCTATAGGTAATTTCCCCATAATTTTTTTCCTCCTACATCATGCATTATAATTGCTTTCATCCTCTATACCATGTGCGTTGGTGTCTTCCTGCTCCTTTTCCATCCTGGATGGAGGGTGAGAGAGAAAAGAATATATTAAATCAGGTACAGAACTGGTTCTCATTTTAGTGGTTAAGGCTTTACTTCTGGGGGTTGGGGAGGGAAGAGAAGAAAAAAGATTTTCAACTGTGAATCCAAAGCACTTAGTTTGATTTAGTCTCCTTAACTTAGGCTCACATTCTGATTCCAAGACAAAATCCAGAATCTCACACCTACTCTGCATTACTAGGGTCATTATTAGGTGCTTGGGTGGTGGTTAGGAGGGAACAAAGCTGTATTTGGTTTTCTGTCCTGCTCCTCTCATGCACGTCTTGATAAGAAGACAAAAGAATATGTATAGAATCATACCCTCTTTTTAATATGGTTGTTGCAGCTCCTCCTGTTGTCCCTTTTTGATGTTCCCAAACTCAGTTTCCAAGCTCCTCACTGCTCAGGAAGCAAGCTACTTTTGTGTAATTCATTTAGTCCAGTTTATGAAACATGCCACATGGTCAGGTTACGTGGGAGCCTTTATAGCTGCAGTGCAAGGACGGAATTTGTGTTACTGCAAAGGAAATGAAGTTATAATAGTGTTAACTGAGATTTACGTGTAGGAAACCTGATCTACTCTTTGCTCACATTCTTCACAGAATTTTTGCCTGTTTGATCTGATTGCTTATATAATTTATTTGCCACAGTTTCTATAACTAAGGAGCACAAATGTTTAATATATTTATTTAGCAGTTAAGCACATGGTGGATAATTTTTCCTTCTCATCCTTAACCTCCTGTCTCACAGCAAATCAGTTCTAAAGGAAGTTCCTGCTGTTGGCAGAAGAAATCTTTGATAAAGAAAATGAAGTGTGTTTGCTTGAGAACCTTTCAAAGATATGCTACTCAACATTTCTTTAAAAGGGTCTCAGGTTTCTATCACTAGAACATACTTACCTTCAGCTGTTGAAATGACAAAGTCTTATCACACCAAGAAACTTCTACACCTGTATGGACAAGACTGTAAATTTTTAGGGAAGGGCTGCATGTTTAAAAGGAAAATTCACCCGTTATCATGCAACTAATTCTTTTTGGTAGCAACACATACTCCAACAACTGACAATGTGCGTGTGCATCTGCATTCCAACCTCTGCCATACTTTTGATTGCATCAGAAGGCTGACATTCATAATGTCAAAAATAGTCAAGCCATGCAAATACCCAGTCTGGCCAGAGCCTAATAAAATGGTGGGTGTGCGTGGCTGCCACTGTCATATCTTGCAGTGAATCAAGCTCTCTAAAGCACTAAATCTTTATTAGTTAATTACTGAACTACTTATAAATGCCGAAGTGTAAGAATTAACTGGAGACCAAGTTAAATTTTTCCTAGTTTTGTTTAAAAATCAAATCAAAATGTGTTAACAGGAATAGAAAAGACTCATCTTTGTCATATACCATCATCAAAATTAATTTGATAAAAAGAGTCTATCAAATCTCTATTGACTCTTATGCATGTATTACAGAAAGCCTGGGTCAAAGAAAAAAAATATGGTGAAGGGGAAAGGTCCTGTCTTATAGCCAAACAGGAAATAAGCAAGCCTTCAAGTTAAGAATGATAAATGGTGGGTACAAGGGGTGGTTGAGTTTCATTAAGCCACAGATCCAGAAAAAAGTTACACATTTCTACAGCATTCAAAACCAGTCTCTTCTGTAAAATCAGGTTCTGTTGAGAAGAAATATGAAATAGTGCAGTGCTAATGCAAATACTTGCATGCTTTGCTGAGCTGTTTGTATGTTAACTGTGATGAAACCTTTGATAAAATGACACTGCTATACTTAGAAGCCAACTAACAAACCAGCTATTTGTAGTGTCTTTATGGTGTTACACAGTGGTTGCAATGAGATCTGATGTATTCTTACCAATTCATAGCAGTCATCACACTAAGAGGAGATTAAATAAGGAGATAATGACCTGGGAGTTCAAGTTTGCCAGCATCATTGACCTCTCCAAACAAAATATCATCAGTTATATTGAGATAAATGCTGGACAAGCTTGCTTCTCTATGTTTCTTGGAAAAATCTCTCCAGGAAAATAGGCAATGGAGTTGCTGATGAAGCTACTCAGAAAACCTTCCTGCAGGTAAAAGAAAATTCAGCTTAATATGAATAGCAAGCTATGCTCTCTCACTATGCTTCCATATAGGTACACTGCCAAAATGCTTTTAAAGACAAAGAAAGAAAAAAGCATCTTTATTCATCTTTGCTTAGATGTCAGATGCTTTGCGCTGTTCCAAATCTGCTAGTCTGTATTCTGGACACTGCTACAAGTTGCTAGTAAGCAGTCTTGTATATATATGTGTTCAGCATATTTCTGTCTGTTGTGATCAAGCTGCCAAGTGGTTAAGTTTGACCATTAACACAAGAAAAATAAAGGTTTGTTGCAGCCCTCTTCCTGCTAAAAGAGATATTGAGGCCTTGAAGTACACTGAAATAATAGAGAATTCCACTACCTCAGCAGTCTGCTGTCTGAATCACCATACCCCACTGAAGGCAGCAAGAATGTAAGCAGCTTCTGGAAGACAAAAGCAGAATGACCAAAATGAAAGAGGCATCTCCCTATAAACCAATGTAGATATGTAACATACAATTGTTATTATTACCCTATTGTTTAGCTGCAAAACCAGAATATATTGCAGTTATAGTTTAAAGGAACTAAGTTGGCAAACTATGCTGGTTTTTTTCCCAGGCCACTAGAGTAAAATAACAGGATTCAATATGAAATACTGAACTCTTACAGAATTGTCAAGCATTATCACTGACAAAATGCAGCTTCATTGCTCAATTCATGATGCAAGTGCCAGAAAACACACTACCCAAGCCCCTTTGTATAACCATTTGAGATAGAAAAATAGGATGAGGAGCAGGCTAATCTCCCTCCCTGACTAAGACATGGTCAGTGCAAATGTTGAACATCAGTTCAGTAACATCATTATCATAGAGTTGGAGAATTTGAATAAAGATCATCAGCTGCATTGGCAAGTATATACTTATTGTGTCAAAGTTAATGAAGAAAAAATTCAGAATAATCACAAACACATGAGAAAATATGTGAGTGTAAAGACCACAAGAACTGACCACAAGTGTGTAGCAAAAACCAGACAGTTTATTTATGGTAAGAAAGAGTGTATGCTATTATATATTAGAAAGAAAGTGTTAGAAAGTATATATTAGTTAGAAAGTGTCTCTGAAAGGACAGAAAAGACAACACCAATCCTGAATCACTTCTAGATTTTATTGCTCAGATTGCTAGAAATCATTAAGCTTGAGAATAATTTCTTTATGCTATGAGAAGTTGTAATATTTTTTCCTGATGGAAATATTTTCCCTGTTTATAATTTTGGTATTTCACAAGCTTGGGATTGAAATACAGAGAAAGAGCTTTTAAAGATGCTTTAAACATTTTAAAGCGTTATTAGTATAATATATACCTCTTTCAGTTTCTTGTAATAAATAAAACACCTGGCTTCACAGGTGGGGGATAAAGACAGGGTTTCCATATTATTTTTTTTTTAACGTCCTTAAAACAAATTTATAAAATAACTTTCTTTCTTTCCTGTAATACACATAGCACATTCAGCTTGCTTGTAGTGTGGGGTGGTATTATAACCATATTAATGTCCTCTTGGGACAGCCTTTATAATTCACTCAGAGTTTTGCCATTTGTGTACTGTCATCTCAAATTCGTTCTTAGAAAAATCTTGCAGCACAATGTCTTTCTGATCCATTTTTATACAACAGAAAAATTTACTGATGACACAGGCAACTGCAAATTACACCACAGCACAAGCAGCAGCATGTTCATACAGCTAGCTAAAGGATAAAACTCTATTTCACTCCTTGCCCAGGTTCCCAGACTAAGCAGATTATACCACTGGTAAGGAAAAGCACATAGATGTCACAAAAGAAATGAGGATAGAGATACGGAGGAAAAACAAAACAGTAATGAGAAAATGTCTTTAAGAAACCTGTCCAGTACAACCTAGAATTCCAAAGTTTTAAAAGATCCATTTTAGATAAGTTTACCACTCATTTTAAACAAACAAACAAACAAGAAAAGAAACCAAACAAACAAAAAAAAACAAAACAAAAAAAAAAGAGAGTCTTTGAAGTTTATGGTGCTTGCAATGATGAAAAAAGAATTAAAAGACATCCAGCAAAGCAACAGTGCACAGTCTGCATGGATGGCTTTATAATTACAACTGAGAAAAAAATTGTTTTCCTTGGGTAAGGAATTTTCATCGACTTTTACTCTTTCCTTTTTCTGCCTCATGTACACAGAAAAATTACCAAGCTGTCCATTGTAGGCATTTCTTACTTTAAAGATGTATTCAAGACCTGCTCTTCACAATATTTATTTTTTACTACTGCAAGTTATTTAGATTGGAAAGAGTGCATCAAAAATAAAGATGTGATGAGAAGTCTTATTCTTGTGCTGAACAATTAATTCCTCACCATATTTTCTCCAATCATTTTATGGTGTATGATGCTGGAATCTTTACTGCATGATTTGTGCGCCTGAGAGTCAAGGAATACATGCAAAGTCTGGGAAAAAGCAGTAAAGTGAAGTGACTACTGGTGTGAGCCAGAGCCAGTATGGCACGTTTTGGTTTGTCAACAAATAATAAACATATTCAAAGACAACACTGAAGTTAGCATTACCTGATGCTCCTGGAACTTTGTTTTGCATGAGGGAAGGACTAGAAGATTTAGTTCTTCCAAGGCTTTTTATTAAAAGAAAGCAGTTCTGGGAAGATGGTCATGAAAGTTTCCCAAGTTTGGTCATTACTTTTATGGAGGCAATGAGATGGTGAGATAGATTGCTGTATAGACAACTGGCTGTGGCATAGGAGTTGTCACGTTTCTGTGTGTCTCTGCTTTCCTGGGTTTAAATGGAACCATGCTATATCAAGCAACTCAAAATCTATGCAAATGGACTTTTTAAGAGGTCAGTAGTATTATTAGTGAGATACCTGGTGTGTGGAAGGAATTTAATCTCAAAGGGCTTTGGTCATGAAATAGCTGGGAACAATGCTGCGTCTGGACTAATGATACCATCAGGACTCAGACTATACCCTAAAGTAGGACTTTGTTAGATCTTTGGCTCAGAAAGATGACTGAACAGCAGCAGGTAAGGGGTAGACTGCTGGAACTTCTATCACATCAGACTGTGTTTTAGGCAGTCCAAACAGTTTTAATGAAAATTGAGAAATTTAGAAAAAGTTCTTACCCGAAAGTTACTAGGAGGGAAAGGAAGTATGACATACTCCACTATGAAAGTAGAATAATTTAAAATAAACTTTATAATCTGGACATAAATGAGGCAGACATTGTCCCAGTAGTGAGTTAAAATGGCTACCTGGAGGAACAATGGAAAAAAAAAAAATAGAGAAAACACTTCTAAAACATAAACTTTGACTAATCTATGTTGGCTCCCAGTTCTAGGTTCCCAGATAGAAATGTTGATACGATCATTCAAAAAAAAAAAGCCAACAAAACAAAACAAACAAAAAAAAATTCTTCAGTATTGGTTCCAGTTGCAGAAGAGTTACAGAGGAGTCCAGGTTGCATTTTATGGCTTTGGTTGGTCAGGCCCAAGCTGCTTCCCTTTGTTTATATGAAGAAAATGAGTCAAGATTGCATTTGCTTTAAGAATTTTGCAAACGTTGCTCTCCTGGAACACATCAAAGCAGCAGCTGGAGAAGAAGATGGATTATACATCTCCTCTAGACGATATTTGAAGTGAGTGCTGCTTGTCTCTACACAACTTTTACATCAAGTGCCATTTCCCCTCCTGCAAATGTCTTCTATGCTCCAGTTTACGTTTAGACAACTTTGGTCCCAAGGTACCTACAAACAAGTATTTATAGCTGGTACACACATATAGCATGGTTGTATTTTCTTTTCACTTTCTAAAAGAGCAATCATTTGGAGTTTAGAGCTAAGATAGGTTTCGTCATATTTTTTTGACTTTTATGAACTAGTGCTGCTAATAGTGAATGTTGAGATAATGTAACAAAATCTGAAATGCCTAAAGCTAATGGCAGAGCAAAAAGTGACAGAATAGATGTGATTACAGAACATTAGATTCATCTTAATATGAGCAAAGCACTAGTTATATTTACTTTGACATTTCTCGTGTGCTAGCAATCTCTATGCTGAAAAATACTTTTCAGATAAATTTACTGTATCTAAAATACCATAACATTCTTCCTTCTTTAAAATGAAAAAATTGAAATGTTGCCTTCAGTAACACTTTGTGTATGAAACAACAATGTTAATTTTACTAATAAATCTACTAGTAATTTGTTTTGTCTCACTCATTCTTTTGAATTGAATCCACACTCCATGACAAGAGATTAATAGAAATATTATTTGTAGAACTGAGAAAAATGTAAAACTGAACACATATATAATTAATATATATAAAATTGCATACATATATTCTAGTTGTACATCAGAATTCTACTTTTGAGTGTTCATTTGTAAGGTCATTTTCTTATCTGTTTAGGAAAGGCATACATGAAAAAAATTTTCCACTTTTACAGCATTTCCTATAATAAGAAGAAAAAGACTTAAGATTCATAAAATAATGCAACATCCAGAAATAGCTTCCTTATTTTTTACATTTATCTCCATTTTCTTTTTAGCATTAAGTCTTTGTGGACAAGAATTTCACCTGTTGGGCAGTGGTGAGTGTTACATATAGGATAATAAAGCTTTGAACAGCCTGGTTCATAACAGGTTTCTATAATCTTCCTCCCATATCACAGCTACAGAAATAGACATTCTAATGTTATGGGGCACTGTAGGTCTGTCAGCATACCATTATAAAAGATTTAAGTAAGTTTATATGGTATTTTTCATAAGGTATATATAAAGTTAATTGTCATGATAGTAGAGAAAAAATATTATATACATTTCTTTTCTGAAGGGTTTTATGCTCTAAACACACACATACTGGTCTAATCCATCTTCTTTTATGAATTTAATAAAATTCTTATTTTACCACTGTGAAGTTCAAATACCTCTTACTTGGACGAAAAAGAAGCGACTGTAGAATATTTCAGTTGGATTGCAGCTGTGATCTTCAAATCAAGGATTCTGCCCAGTCTGTCAGAGCTTTTTACTTGAGGAAACTCTTATACTTCACACATAAGAAAAGGGGCATTCCCCTGTTCCACCTACCTAAATAAGAATCTTGATCTATTCTACTCTCTTCTTCTGGTAGTCCTTTTCAGATGTTAATGAACATTAACATTTAAAAGGCTTAATGTTAGGTCTTACAACCTCTACTAAAACCCAGCGTTCATCTCTTATTATTTTTTCTTCTCTTCTTCTTCTCCTCCTCCTCGTAGTCCTTTTCAGATGTTAATGAACATTAGCATTTAAAAGGCTTAATGTTAAGTCTACAACCTGTACTAAAACCCAACATTCACTTCTTATTTTTCTCTAAATTTTTTTAAGCTTTCATTATACAGCTCTTATTTCTGCTTCCCCCCATGTAGATTTGCTTTGGTTTCTAACAGCCCACTAGTGAAATGAGCTGTTCTTTTGAAATGCTCACCTGGATTTCCCTTCCACTCCACCTTCATTAGTCTTTCAACCACTCAATTAAGTCATCATGTTGTGTAGACATATAGAGAGAAATGTGTTCTTAATTAGCTCTGAAAACAAACAAACAAACAAACAAACAAACAAAAGCCAAACCCCCCTACCAAAACTAAAAAAAATAAAACAAATAAACAAACAAACAAAAAAACCAAACCAAAACCAAAAAACCACCAAAACCTTAAATCATTTCCCTGTATTTAAAAATAGAAACCTGTAAAGTTGTTTGGTTTTCTTCACAGAAAAAATGTTAACATTATCTTTCAACTTACAATTATGCACTTCGTAGGTTATGAAAAAAGAAGAAAGAACAAGAATAAAAGCTTCAGGTAAGGTCACAAGCCTCTATTTTCTTTTGTCTAAGCATACAAAAGGTTTGTGAAAGTGTTGTATCTACAGACAAATAGGTATCCTAGAAAGTCAGAAATATAATACATAGAAAAAAACCCAAAGAAGTAATAAAAACACACAAATGCACGTAGAGGTTTGCTGCCCTAGAAATTGTGTTTCTTGGTATTGGTTCCAGGAACAGGAAATTTTTTTATATGGGCATTCTATAGTGCACATCTTTCTGTATTCTACGTATCCCTCCTAAATGGCATTACTAGAATTCATACTAATATTAAAAAAAAAAACAAACTCACAAACCAACAGTAGTTAAGTCACACATCATTAAAAACAGTTTTCCCTGGCTTCCAATTTAGCTACAACCAGGATCAATATGGATTAATTATTATTAAAAGCAAGATGATGAGTTTTAGTGTATTTATTTAACTATAACAATTAATAAAAGCATAAGTGCACACACGTAATTGTTGTCTTGGCATGAAGAGAGAGAGCAGTGTATTGTTGTGAAACTCAAGCCAGTAGAATTCTTGCTTCTTATTTTACTCTGCTCAGTATGAATGAAGTGCAAAATAATATTTAGGTCATTAGACATTTGGGTAGAAAGATTTGTGTATGAAATGTGCATTGGGACCCCCACTGCTTTTCATAGACATTTTATGGATTGTGATATGAATTGTTGAGTAATACATGTCATATTCTTGCTTCTTTGCTTTTGGGTGTCCTGGAAGATTGGAAAGATAATACTGCTTCAACATGTCCAGAGAATTGGACGGAGCAGTGGGAGATTCTTATTTTTGGACACCTAAAATTTTTTAGTGGAACAATTTCATTTTGCTTGGGGGTTGGGGGGAGAGGGGAAGGAAAAAAGCAGCTTTGCAGCAAACGTAGTTTACCAGGATATGCAGTACTGGAAACACTTGCCAGCAGACACATGCTGCATGGATGATTTTGGCACACTCTCTAACACAGATGGTGTTTGCTCAGCAGCACAGCCAGAGCACTCCACCTGAATCTACATGGAGGGCTCAGAATCAACCAAGTAGTTAAAACAATTCTAGAAATACCTATCTCTTCTGTCAAATTTCTTCCAAGCCTATAGGTTGCTCTTCTAATCTTAAATAACCAGACTGGCAGGACAAGGTTAGACCAAGTACTGGTTTTCAACCAGATGGAAGCCAGACAGAAAAAAGAAGCAGACTATAGAGTTCTCAGAAACAATTATAAAAATCCACTCCAATTTCACTTAAAATTTTTGTCTTTTTTCTTTCAAAATTGAATTTGGGAGATAGAAATGAAGATAGAAGGATATGTTTTATTTATTCAAATATTACTATTATTTATTCAAGTAAGTTTGTTGGACTTGAGTGGTTTTGCCTTCAGAAAAGCACTCTTCTGCCTTTGGAATATTACTTCATTTTTAGAAGTAATTATTCATTTAGGAGCCCAGAAACTTATCTCCATGTGTAAACTGACTAGAGCAGCTGTCCTGTAGATACCTCATTTTAAAAGAGAAATATCTTTTTTCAGATTAATTGTTCTGCTCATGACAAGGAATTTATAAAGGAATTGCTATGCTGGTCAACTTTTGTCTTTACAGGCAGGTTTTATATATCACGAGGAGCCAAATCACTTGTTTCTAAGGAAAAGATTCAATCAATTACATTCTGGAACCTAAGAAAAAATGTAGGTAGAATTTAAGTACACTGAAAGTCATATCCTAGATGTGCTGCTGAAATAAGAGCATGTCATGTCCTTACCATCCTCAACATTTAATGATAAACATACATGTCATTTGCTAAATTTTGTCTCCCTGCCCATTTCACTACCTCTTCCAAAACTCATTCTTTATTTTTCTTTAGTTTCTCAATAAGAATAAAATCAGTGGAGAATTTTGAGTCTTCTCTACGTCCTCATTTGTACCCCATCTTCGGAATTAACGGTAATTTAAACTCTAAATTTAGTTTAGGAATTTTTAACAGTACGGGAATTGTAGTAAAGCATCTTATTATTCTTTCAGCTCAATTCCTGAGAAGAGGAAGATGGAAAGGTCTTTCTCGTGGTGTTTCAACAAACCTATTTCCAATTCCATTTCCAAATTTAATTTTTTAAGGAATGTTTGCTGTGAAATTTAATATAAGGTTCAGGATAGAAATTAACCGAGTTAAAGGGATTCTAAATTCTAAAAAACTTGTTCCCTGAAACAGAAAAGGATTCCACTTGTCTTTCACAAAACTTTAACCAGGATAGACTCAGTAGCATTTAACAGTAAAATAAATCAACATCTGAATAAATAGGTTTTTTACATTGTTTATCTTCTTGATTTCTTACCAATGCTGCCATCAGAACAGGACTTAAACAATTTCAAGAATTAAGTGTGACGAAAACAGCACCTTCTCATCCCTATGTTGACACAGAGAGTTTGTTAGATTTGCCAGAATTTCTTTCGACTATTGAGAAAAAAAAAAAAGAAAAAAAGAAGTTATAAACAATCTCTTCTATAATAAATGGTTTCAAGAAGCTTGAATAACAAAACCTCTATAGTGAAGGCCAAATATTTCTGCTAGAACACACAGGCAGGCATGTAGTTTCGAGTGCATTTGTGGTTGTGTCTTTTCAGTCAGTCTAAGGCCGAGTCAAAGCAAATTTGTTAGCTTCAGAGCTGATAACTGGAAACAGTAATTTTTAACAAAGCCATTTAGCGTGTGGGAAATGCATGCAGATGAGGATGAATATAGAAGAATGAAGGAAGTGGTACTCCTATCTAAAGGGAGGATTCTGACTTTGGAAGACAGAGAAGGGTATAGTACAAAGGGGAACATGAGCCGTGACAAAAGAAATAGCTGCATTTATTCAGTGGCTTTCATTAAATCAAACACCAAGTGGCAATTACCAAGATTCAATAGATACATTCAAACACTGACAACCTTCTTCCCCCTCCAAACACGGCTTTTATATTTCGTTTGTCTTGAAACACCTGATGGCTTTGTGATATGAAACAACTATTACTCCATTTTGTGTAACACAGCGTGCGACAATCAAGCGCTCCATGAATGGCTCTTTTATGTCTTGGTAATTTGAGACATTTTTATTTATGGCTTGTCTGTGATTGTGTGGGAATGTATATGTGTGTGGTGTGGAATTATGTTCAGAGGTTAACCTCTTACATTATCAACCCTAGCTACTGTCATGTAACATGTATGCTTTTTTAACATTAAACCAGTTGTCATTTTTGTTTTATTTTTCACCCCAGTCATCTACATCTGAAATACCAGGCATTAACTGTTTGCTGTATCAAGCAGAATTTCACAAAAACAAAACAAGAAAGATAATTTTCTGTCCTGTGATAAATACAGAAAGAATGTCAGTAAGGTAAGATATAAATGAAGAAATCTAGTCAGATCTCTCATGTTGACAGACATGCTTATGTGTGACTTAATAACATTTTTAATGGCTAAAAGATAATAGGGATTTAGGAACACAGAAATAAACAACCAAGTGGAATTGACGTATTTGTTAAAGGTCATCATGCCATGAAACCTACTTGAAGTTACATCTCAAATATAATTTTGCTTTGTTATCATTATTCTCCTGATTGTGGGTTTATTCCAGAAACTCACAGAGAAATGCATCTTGTAATCCCATTTCACTTTTCTTTTTAGCTTAGCTTGGTATATTATTAGTGAAGCTTAGGTATCGACTTAGGAATGTCATGTTTGATATCCCATGTGTTAGATAATGAAATGCCATGTGTCCATAATGATATTAGCTGTTAATGAAGAGAACTATTCATGCACATGTGACAGCGTCAGATAACATTCAAGGTATGTTGAAATACAGGTCTTTTGCAAACATGCTTTAGATGTGAGTATTAATGGAACAGACTGTACAGTGCATCTGTCCCTGAAGAATATTGATTTTTTGATTCTGAGAAATATTTGCAGGTTCTATGAAGCCTTCCTTGTATTATTTTTACTTTCTGCAGAATCTTGGTTTTATCTATGAAGGACCCATCAAAATAGACATTTAACCTTTTTTAATTTTTGATAGTTATTTGGATAAAATGGCACAGCTTCAAGAGACATGTACCTTTCAAAACTTACAAACACCTTCACTTTCTTCTCTTTTTCTTCAGTCTACAGGATCAAAATGATAAATAAAAACTAATTGTAAAAGCTTTACTGCTATATTTAATGCCACATTAAAAATATATATAAATATATTTCTATTTTTCATCTAGATTCAAACAAAACAGCATTTAAAAAATGGATTTACCATAAACTAAGGCTGCTGGCTGATATAGAGCAAGATGGGTGAAGGAAAAGAATAAGAAAACAATTCACTAACAGATATGTATATCCTCATTAGCACTCACATTCATGTGTTTTCACATAACTTGAGCTTTAGCTGAGGTCCATAAGGATCATAAGTACTCTTTTTTTTTATAGAAAATAAAAAGGCCTCCAGAATATCCTCCAACACAGAACATATTCAAGGTGTCACATCTGTTGTGCTTTTTCTTTCACTATAAACCCAACAAGGTTTCAATAAACAGTCTTCAGTCTTTAAACATCTGATCAAGCAAAAAAAAAAAGTAGTCCTTTTTTTTAGTAAAATCTCTTACTGGAAGAGTGTGTTTCTGTTTATGTGAAACCCAAGCCCAACAGCAGAACTACAGTCCTGACATTTCTATATGACATTTAAAGTTTTGGAGGTTGATTTTTTTTTTCTTTTTGGAACAGTCAAAGTCCAACTATTCCTCATCATGCAGCCTGAGATCTGTAACACACTATCAGTTCTCTCACTGCTTTCTCTTAAGGCTGGCAGGTATGGAAGTACTCAAATATGAACTTTCACTGGACAAAATCACTATGATGCTTACTTAACCTATATGAGTACTGGGCTTGGCTGAGAAGGCCGGTGCTACTGGGGAGCTGGAAAGTTCAGTTTAATATGGAAAGTTGTTCAGAATGCTAAACACATGTTAGTTTGCATCTGTTACAATTTATATTTTCATCACTGCAACACATCTTTTCATTCTAAAAGTTGTTTTTATTTTAATAAGTGAAGCTTTAATAAACAATCTGTATTTCAATTAGGGAAAGAAAGGTACTGAATCTAAGCAAGATACTTAAAGTAATTTCTTCTTTCTTTCTTTCATTTTTTTTTTGTTTCTTTAAAGAAATCACTGACAAACCTGCAAGTATTGGAACAGAACACACTTCTGTTAAAGAAAACTTTCTTTGTGTTCCTCTAATAAGAATAACTCCTTCAAGAGACTGAGAAAGTAATATTATGCTTCACTGCTACTAGAGCTGCTTGTGAAATGAGATTTGGTGGTGCTTATCCTTAAGAATTATGCTAAAACCCTGAAACTTCAACATTATGCAACAGTCAGATCTACTGCTACTATTAGTTTACTTTTACTATAATATTACTGACTGATGATGCTATTACTGTGACTGTTACTATTACTTCTAGTTGTTAGTACTGTTACTATTATGACTGCTATTTTCATAATTGTTTTTATATTAAGTCTATTGCTGCTGGTGCCACTTGTACTACTACTATTAATATTGAAATTAGAAAGTTCAGTTTTACTTGATCAATGAGTTTGGTAACCAGTTTCAAATTGCTTTCTTTTCATAGCCAATAAAGTATCCCGGAGGGAAATTTTCCTATTGTAAGTACATGGTCAGATAAAACACTCTCTGATAGTATTTGTTTCTTGACTAGAGAGAGAGAGAGAGAGCCTAGATGACTAGTTGAGGCTAGATTCCTTTAGATAAATTAGTGGAATGAATGTTCTGTTACTGAAGAGATATCCACAGAATGAAGATAATATGAAGTTGTGAATTTACTGGACACTCACTTCTTTTAAGGATGCTTCTAATCACAGCATGTTCTGATTTATTTATTTTACTCTCAAAGTTATAACCTTCCTAAGCTCATAAAAAGAACAAAATCAAACTCCAAAAGGACAGAAGGGTCACTTGCACCTAATTCACAATAGCACTTGTCACTTATCCCATTCTTTTATTATCCAAGTGCTGAATCAAAACATTACTAACACACAGAGCACAAATTTATTATTGGCAGGAATCACTGCTAAGAGGCAATGCCATATAAATTCACATATCAGTATTCATAATATTAGTGAAAATTGCTTCCTCCTTGCCCTTGGCTTAGGAAATATGGCAAATCATTTGCCGCAGCTTTATGCCTCTAATAACTTTTAATGGCTACACGCACCCTACCAAGTTACCAGCTACTCAATATCCTCCCTTTCCTACACCTTGCCACAAACTTTCCTTCTCTGTTTTGGAGAGAGCTAACCAGAAGAGAATTGTTTCTTTCTTCCTGGGTGTTTTTTGCACCATTTAAATCACAACCTATCGTGCTGGAATACAAGCCTCCTTCCACCTATAAGTCCTGATTTGATCATGTTTTTTAAAGGTATTAAGTGAAGAGTATGTTTAATAGGGAGAAGAATAATCTAGCTATTCAATGCAACTTCAAGAATTCATAATTATTTAGAAACAGAACTGAACCAAACCAAACATCACCTTTCCCCTTTGCCACCTCCCTCCCCGCCCGACTTTTTATTTTTGGAGGTTTATCTTACCTGATCTGGACAAAATGATACATAAAAAAAGGTGATAAACAACCTTTGTCCTTCTCTTTTAAGATACAAAAGCAAACTCCTTACAGATTTATTATTCTTTTCTAGGACAACTTTAAAAAAAATATGAAAATCATATTAGCAGAAGTTCTGATTTTATTACCTCCTGCATTTGGTAAAAATGTGTGAAAGAAAAAGAAAATAAAGAGAAATTGCTTACGAGATTTCAGAAACATAAAATAATTTTGCACAATCATATCTAGGTTCTGAAACAGAGTTTGTCGCAAATGGTTCAATGTGAAGGCCTTGTTATAGAAAATAACTAATAGACATCCATGGAGAAAAATAGATAGTTGTTATCCTTCCGGTACCTAGCAGTATATTGAAAATATTCCAGGATGATGTAGGTGCTTTATACAGTTTAAATCTTTACATCTTATGTGTGCCTCACTAGTTCATAAGAGGCTCATTTAAAATTTGCATATAAGCCTACCCAAGCACAAAAAATTAGAATGAAATGCAAAATACTTAAGAATATGTCAAGGTGTCTTGCACAAGGACAATCACGCAAGATATTATGAAAAATAAATTAATAATTTTATTTCTGAATGAGTTTTTTCCCTACGCACTTTTGAAGCAAAAGAAAAAAATCAAGAAAATGGAACTGTCTATCTTGTATATCAAATCATTTAGTGAATCATTTAACTTTGGTCTTGAGAAGTCCTTTGATATTGATTTTGTCAGTCTGTTGGGAAGACTCTTTTGTTTTTTATAGAGTACTCAGAGGAGACAGTGTTTCTTGTCATGAGTACAAATAAAAAAAAATTATAATAAACAATAGATGATGTTAAACAAATAACACCTATCTATCTGCTAAGATGCCATAAACCCTGTAATTCTTATAACTGTTACAGGAAAAGAGTCATCGCATCAGCTTTTATTTGTGTTCTGAAGGAAAACATTAATGCTTACCAAATGGGAAGTATACATCAGAAAATAATAACATTTTCAAACTTTTAACTAGATTTTAGGGAAAAAATGGGTTAAGCATAAATAAAATATTTGGCATTGTTGTTTTAACCAGAAGCAGCAGATCCAGACAAACTATACTTGAAAAGGATCATATTTATTATTGAAATATGAAGGCTTGTGCTTTTTAATTTGTTTCGAATAAGGTATGTTTTAAATTGAACAACAGCAGAAATTTGTCCTGAGCAATGCGTCAGTGCCTCTTGACACCAGCACTTTGGAGACACACTTCAAAGGGACTGTAAAACAACAGTTAGAAAACTCCATTCCATCACAGACACATTGCTGATTGGTTAGCATTTACTTGTTTATTTTTTGTCTTTTCTGCAATATGCATACATTTTGTACATATGGACTCTTTTATTTTTAAAATATGTTACACTGAACCAAATTAAATTGACTCTTGTCCATGCTGACATATTCAAAACCAAGAAAATGTTACAAACAGGTCTTAAGAGAGAAAAATTAAAAGCTGAAATGTCTGCAACAGTCACTTATTTCTAAGCATAATTAATTGATTGGTTTCTTAGCTGTTCATGCATCCTCAGAGCTTCCGCTGAAATAAGTACTGGTGAGAAGAACCTCTCTGATAAGCTCTGGTAGGGGTAAATATGAGAACTATCATGCAAATATTCTCAGAGCAAAAGCTTTTCTTATGTGATTCAAGATAGGAAAGGGGTAGAAATGATGCAAGTTCATATTCATCATACACTTATAAAAGCATCAATCACCATTCAACTGAGCCTCTGAGGTGAAATTTCAGGACTAAAAAAAAAAACACAGGTTCAAAAAATCATTTCACCTTTCCAATAATCAATGCTCAGAATCCAAAGAGCATGCCTGTGACCACGCTTCATATTTTTCTAGACGTACATCTCCATTTGTGTTTCCTCTGCTGCAAGTTAAAAGGAATTATTATCTTATATAGAATTATGGCTAGGAAAGTCTAATGAAATATTCTGGCTGCTATGTTCTTTCTAGAAAGGTTCAAAAGTTACTCCTGCAGATGTTATGGAACAAGAAAACAAGACAGATGCTGTGATCTTCATGATCTGACAGCAAATTTTATGGAATTCATATTCTTGGTCTCTTTGGAAACAGGTGATGAATCTTGGTGTACACATGCTCTGTATCCTTCTCAAATGCATGTTTTTTCTCTCATACAGTAACACAGAAATCAGGACAGCATTCTCCCTTCTAAATCCATGAAAATTGCATTTTTCTTCTTTAAATAACACCAATTAATATCACCTTTTAAACTGGATATATAGAGATACTTATATTACAACTGAGATATGAACCCAATTTTACCAAATTTCAGGCGTCTTCTGATGCCCAGATTCAAGTTTCCTCTGAACATTTCCATCCCTAGTAGGAGACATAGGCATATTGTATTATTTCACTCTCTTTAGTATTTCTTTCATTCTTCCTCCTCCATGTTTTCATAGTAATGAAAAACAGGTACTGCATGGTTGACTACTGTGGAGTGTCCTGACAGACCCGCAGTCTCTATAAGTGTAAGATCAGTGCCTCAGGGCATGCCACAAAACCCACTCATGTCCTCTGGATTACCTTGGCTCTAGTTTTGGCATTCACAGGTCCACTTCTCCAAAGGCACTTAGCATCAGCCCAGCTTCCTTTTAGTTGTGCAGGAGAGCATGAGTTTTAACACTGTTGTCCCATGTTCTTCCAAGCTTTTACAACAGCAAAGCAATTCAGGAGATCTTGAACCTGATAAACTCACATCAATTTATCATTCTTATGTTTAGATTTTGAAAGGTTACAATACCTACACAATATAAACAGTAAGTAAGATAAACCATTTCCAAGGACAAATGGAGAAAACTGTAAGGTGTATGAGGTATTTGACCTCTAGAATTTGTAGATCTTCTGGTACAAATTCAGGAACCACAATAATTTGACTTAGAGTTTTATTACTGAATCTTCTGCCCAGAGCCCAGATTCATCAAGAGGATTACTGAGGTTTTTCTACTCTTTGAATTAAAGACGGGTCCAGAAGAGAATGAATCTGGGGTCAATTTGTGGTTCCATGTCATAATCAGATCAGACTCAACTGTTCCATCTAGATTATGCATTTTTATTTTTGAATTTGACTGAGCTTGAAACTTAGGGGAGCTAGACAGAGAGATGAACACATCCTTGTGAAACGTTTTTAAGAAAGCTAGCCCAATCTCACAGATTTTTGCTTTCAGATTAAATCAAGAAAGGGTGAATTTAAAAAAAAATAAAATCCAAGCTTCTCACTGCCAACTGGGTATCTCTGATGGTTCATTTTAGTCTATTGCAAATGAAATTTGTTTTTCTTCCCTCATTCCAGCTCTGTCTTGCTTAACTGTGCCAAAAATTATTTAATCCTACAGGCTAAGATACATTTTGTTTACTGCCCTGGAGTTACAAACTTGGACTGCATAAGTGTCAAACACACAAATTGTGTCCATAGAGAGAAAACAGATTAAAGGCTTCTTGTGAACTAAATCTTACATGAGCTTACAGTCAGAAAGCTGGTCACAGTACTGTGGTTTAGTCACTAACTCTCTTCTCGTTATGTTTCTATGTTCTAGCAACAGAAAATAACCCTTTCACCATGATTTAGGGCTATTTCCTTCTTCAAGTACACTGAATTCAAAGCTCTCAGCACTTTTTAGCTCCTCATACACAGACTCCCTGATCTCACCCTCCTTGGATAGGATCTTTGGAGCCAAGTGTAGCAGCTGGTTAATCCGAGTTTTAAATGAAGCTCACTGCAAACATTTGCAGCAGTAAGCTAGTCAGGTTTGATCAATGAGAGCCTTTTCCTGCAAAAATTTAAGTATTCTAGACAAGTGCTATGAATATTTCTGGGTATGGTTTCACTTAAGAATTTGGAAGGGGTGGGGTAGGCTCAAATGGGTAAAGTGGGGCGGGATGAAACTTTTCCAAGGAGAAAAGAATTAAAAGTTCAGTAACAGAAAGATAGGGAGCTGAAAACTGTATGACAGAATTATTTCTTAAGAGGATGTCTTTGGGGAATATCCTTAATTTATTATTTCAGAAAATTCTCAATTTTCTCAGTGGAATACAAACACGCCCAAAGACAGTTCTGAGGTTTTATGTCTAAGAAATTTCCTTTTTGTCTCCAAGGCATTCAGTCATCTTATTTACTTTTCAATGTCTGGAAGACAATAAAAACACTTTTCTTCATTAGGGCTTGGTGAAGGTTTCAGGGACCATAACTGGTTCACAGCTGTCAAGGCTTTTCTTACCACTGCAGGGAACAGCTGATTACTCTCTTCAGTGTTGAGTAGTACATCACTTTACACATGTATATAGGGCTATGCGGGTTTGTTCTGTTTATTTTATTATTTTTGCTTTAATTTATTTCTCTAACTAGCCACTGAATCATGTACAACCTTTCCAAATAGTAAGTGTTCACATTTATTCTGATACATCACATCATTAAGAAAGTTTTTTATTAGACTATGAGTCTCAATTTCTGGATGATTACTTTAAATTCTTAAAATTCTTTACCAAATAATTCAAACTGGAATTTATAAAAAAAAAAAAAGGCAGAAAGTATCCATTAATTATTATTTCTAATTAATGAATAAGAACAAGATAACTCACAGGAAATTTAGTTATTTCACCTGCAAGTTCTGGGAGAATAAAATCACAACAGAAACAGAAAAAAAACCCACATCCACAAGAAAAATCAGTACCTCCCTCTGCATAACAGGAAGCAGTAAATATCTGAGGTCTAGATTTTCTGCTACATGGGATATACAGATAGACCTGATAATAGGACACTATTTTTAAGTTCCTGTCCTCATACTTATTTTATTTTAGTGCTATTGCATCAGGCTAGCAACTGTCTTCTCTATTCATCTTAGACTACTTTTAGTCCTTTTTTCGCCTTCGCAGTTATTGCAAGGGTGCCGGCAGAGGTTTGCATAACTTCTCATGTAGTTAATTGAAATCATCAGAAATTAATTCAGATGGAATTTTCCTCATCTAACTTCAGATGCCCACAAAAGAACCCCAGGTGCATCGGAGCAGTCCACTTAACATGTCTTAGGGAACTTCTTTAGACAAATTTCATCCTTCAGGTGTCTGTTTTCATTAACATAATTTATTTGCCCACAAGCAGATATCAGAAATGTCTGTCTCTAGTTGCCTATGTACATGCAATTGAACCAAATGTCTAACTCAGAGGCTACACCACAGATGTCAAGTTCTGTTGGTGTATCCTGAAGTGACTACTAAGAGAGCTTAAAAAGTGGGAAGGTGAAGTATGTGAAAGTTAGAAAGGCTCCCACACATTTCACTGATAGTGTCTAAGTAACAGGAAGTGTTTTGGTTCAGTCTGGTTTTAGTTTAGCTTGAAATCATGGGTCATTGTTTTAATTAACATGGGTCAGCCAGTCTTTCTTTCAAAATGCCCTCTAAATACCCAAAGTATGAACAGACTATCTTATTGCTAGTTCACAGTTAAGTTTTCAAAACTGATTTGGGAAATAAGTTTGTTCATGTTGTGTAGCTTTTCTTCCCCTCTCTTCAGGTCCAGCAATGTGATTGAATGGGGAGTTATGCTCACAACATGACAAGTATTCAAGGTCTGCCAATTTAAATATAAAAGACACACTGTGATGGCTAAGTTGATAATAGTGTCTTGTTTCCATTTTTGCTGTGTGTGGTGATGTTTCTGGCTAAACTCTGGAAAAGGCTTGAAGAACACTTAATATCTAAAGTTATTAAAATGTGAAGCATTCAGATCTGCAGACATAATTGGTTTTGTATTGCTAAGTACAAACTTTACTTTTCCTTTAGGAACAGCTTAGGAAGCCTGGTGTATATAGCTTTTACTCAGCTGTTTTAAACGTTTGATACTTGATTGTGGGGTCAATAGCTACATATTCACAAAGATGTTTATCCATTTCACTTCATTTCACAAGTACTAAAAATTCTACAATGTACATGTATATGTAAAATATTTGCGTAAAAAAACCCTAATTGTTTTGGATAATTGACTTATAAATTTGAAATTGAAACACTATACATGCTTGGAACAGGTTTTTTTCCTTATTCTTAAGAAACACTCAGGAAGCTAGATAGGCTTGACTTTATTTTATACCTAGTCTAAATTTATTACTTTTAAAAGTAAAGGAATGCATCACCACTTAAATACATGTAAAAGATCTGTGGGTTGCTGAATTCTTTAAAATTATTGATACTGCACTATGGGACACATTTTTAGGAACTGTGTGTTTGTACATACTGCAGAACAGGAATTTGAGAACACGTAATAACAGTATCTCAGAAATATATATGCTTCCTATAAATTTTCTACTAAGATAACAATGATGGAAAAGTATTATTTTAAAGACAATGTTTTGATTTCAGCTGGGATAGAGTTAATTTTCTTATTAGCAGCTGATACACTGCTGTGTTTTGGATTTAGTCTGAGCATAATGGTGATAACACACCAATGTTTTAGTTGTTGCTAAGTAGCCTTTATCTTGATCAAGAACTTTTCAGTCTCTCACGCTTATGGTGAGGAGCGGCAGAAGAAGCTGGGAGGGAGTTGAGACATGACACCTAACCCTAAGTAGCCAAAGGGATATTCCATACCATAGAATGTCATGCTCGATATATAAACTGGGGGGGAAGGGTGGCTGGAAGGGACTGATCACAGCTTTCAATTATTAAACTGTTCTTATCTCAACCCATGGGTTTTACATTCTTCTGATTCTCCTCCCCATCCACTGGTGGAGCAGGAGGGAGTGACCAAGTGGCTGTGTGGTAATTAATTGTCTCCTGGGTTTAAACCGTGACATCTTTTGCCATGACTATGGTGGCTTATTTTGCATTCAGGGACAGATATATCTCTGATGGAGATTCAAAACTCCAAATACTTTCTGATATATTTTCATTACCTATATTGATTACTGTGCACTCTCAGTAATTCTTGTTTCCTAGGCTTCATAACAAAAAGAAACCTAAGAGTATTACAAATTTTTAATGTGTTTCACTTCAGTCACAAGAACTAGACTGAAATACGGATTACAATTAGATAGGGTGAACTTTGTACAGACATTTGAGATTAGGTGTCTACAAGTCAGTGTCTATGTGTGAGTGAGGTGGCAGACCTGCCACTATGGTTAATGAAGAGTTAGCTAATATCATCAGTGTAGCCAAATAGACTGGTTTTTTAACTATTCTGTAGATGTCTGGTTTAGGATAAGCTAAATGGCTGTCTAAGCTGGTTTGAGTATTCATTAAGTATTGGTTACCTAGCATGGCACCAGAGATTTTAGTTTACATGTAGATACCTAAGTGACTTAACCTGGTACGAAATCACATAGTAGTAAGAAATAGGCTTACCAACTTCATTTCCAGACAAAATGATTTCTTCATGCACAGTGAAATGAGCTCTAGGAGTACTGCAATTAGGAATGGAAACTGTTTTCATATCAATTGAAATAACTCTTATGTTTGCTTTTCCAGGTGACACATGATATTTTCCTGTTCACATATAAACATTGAAAGAGTACAGCAATAGTTGCCTGTATTTATCAGCCAAGCTTATTTCAATCAGTTTATGTTCTGTATGCATAACTTAGTTCAATATTTCTAAATCCCACGTGTTATTCATAGCAATGATTAGTAATGATTAATTATTTAATGCTTTGAATTTACAATACCCAAAAGCACGCTTTGTGGTTTTTATCAATGAAACATCACCATGAATTTTTGAATTATAGCTTAAATATCTATAGAATTGCAAATTACCATTTTCCTGAAGTGACAGTGAAAATGATTGTCCCAAGTAATGTAGCAGATCAGATTAGAGGACCATCATAGTTTTTGTCTCCTTCAGCTTTATGGAATTTAGATAGGATCCTAACAAGTATTACACAGGTCTTTGAGAGTAGAGTGAAGATTTATTAAATAAACCTGATTACTGCCCAGGAGAGACAGATATCTGCAAAAGTTATTACCTACCTACAAATATCAAGCTAATAGGATATATAACTCACCTGCATCAGATGATATGAAACAGAAAAAGAGTCATGAATAGCAGAAGAAAAGTTAACTTGGTTACTCAAAGTTGAGAGAGTTGTTAGTGTGAAATCAACACTATCTAAAAGGAGTTGAAGAAATTGTGGTGTACATTTAATTTATGACTTTTCAATATGTCTTAAGAAAAAAAGTTCTCTGAAACTGCTGAAGTATATGCAATTTATGATTTTTTGAGATTATTGAATGTGAACGTCAGGAAGGGTCTTGAGCTGAAAGCCTTTGAAGTTAAAGTCTAGCTTTTTCCTTTTTTTTTATGACCACAGTATAATCACTGTACACTTCCTCTACATGGTCTCTCGGAGTATCTCACTCTTAACTCAAAACAAGATTCAAAAGAATATTTACATGACACATCACTGAAGATAGCACTTACTATCCTAATGTATCAGTAGGCAGCAGCAAGGATATTTTGATATTAAGGCAATGGGTAGACTTTTTTTCTTCCCTGGACTTACTCTATTACCTTCTTGAAGTTAATGAATTGTATCAGCACTTTCTAAGCCATTCGACAAATGAGTAGAGTTAGAAGACAACCACTACTATCCTTCAGAAGTCTATTAAAAAAAGAAAAAAAAGGAACTTGCCGCTTGAAGTCTCCAAGAGGGAGAGGCACGAAACCTGCTGGGATTTTTATTTTAATTTATGGGTGTGATAAGACCTCTTAGAAACTAATTGTGTGGAGGCAACAAATCCCTCCACTCCAAAGCCATCTGCACTGCTTTAATGCTTATCCCATACTCTACAAATGAATGAGTTTAAGAGAGTTCTGTTTTCTCTCATATCACTCAAGTATTATAAAATCAGCAATCATGTATGAAGTGCTGGACAGCTAAGTTTGTCCTATGAAGCATCCAAGTTCTAACTGACAGAGAGACTAAATGGTGTCTAGCGAGTCCATCAGTTGTGGAAAAGTTACTTTGGTGTTTGAATATGGGAAAATCTAAGGGCTAGTTGTTGTTGAGTTTGCCTTCTTAATTCAGTCTGTTTCTGATTGCTTTCATAGGTATTTGCTGGTCATTGAACAACTCTTACTTTAACAACTGCTGGGAGAAAATAATTAGACCTTTCCTGAGAACGGTCAGAATTAGGCAGTTGTGTATAACAAACTGGTCTGGGTAAGAAAAGCATTAATCAATAAGTACAGTTCGGCTTTTTTTGAAATATCAATGTTTCCCATAGTAATTTTATTAAAATCATTACTTGTTGTGAGGGAAGCTCTTACTGTTATTCAAGAGGTACTTGTTTTGTACAGGTAAAACAATAAATAGTATTTAAAAGTTTATTATCAAAAAGAGTGCATGCTATAATAAAAATTATTTATCCTCAATAGCCTTTCAGAACATGAGTGTTAAGATGCCAAAATGTGAGTTTGTCAAACAACATAAAAGGCAGCTTTTCTTCCAATGAAATATGTGCCTGTTGTTGAAATCACTTTTTTCTTTCTTTTGTACAAACATAATCAGTCTCAACTGAAATTCTGTACAATAATATTCCTCTCAATTATATTTTGAATATACTCTGTTTAAAACTCTTTGTAGGGGCACACAGATGTAGAAATCAGCAACAGATTACAAAGGAAAACAGAGGATAACATTACTTAAAGGACACCAGAATAAAACATGGAGAAAATACAATGCTGGGAATGATGTCAATGCCAGGCAGACAAGATTTAAATAGAAACTAGAGAGACATGTCCCTAAAACTAATGTCTTCAAAGATCTCAATGAACCATCAAGTCTACAGCTGTCTCCATTCATTTCTTCTGAAACTAGTGCTTAGCAGCCCTAACAGGAATAGTGGTAACTAAGACATATAGAGGAAAAAAAGAGTAAAAACATTAGGCTAGAAATTTCCAATGTTCAGCTTTTGGGGCTGGAACTTTCCTGTACTAGATGAAGAAGAACATGTGTTTACTTCCTTTAAAACACATTTTAAGATATTATTAAAGATAGTTTTAAGATATCATTAAAGATAGTTTTACACTGCAATTGGTTCTATCCTTTTTGCCCGCCATGAAAGTTTAGAGAATCAGGATTCACTGAAAATTTGGAAGATACTTTAGGCTGATAAACCAGATGGATTTAAGCACTAATCTTAAAATTAAATGACTAAAAGATTAGATGGAAAGGGAGACTCCTGCGTCCTGCAGGAATTGTAGATATACCTAGCCTGACTAGGTGTCATAAGAATGGAAGGAGATGTACTGGTGAAAAAATGAGGTAAAAATTGATAAGTAGTGTATTATCTTCTGTTACTTTACAGCATAGAAGAGAATGAAGTGAAAATCACCATAATAATAAAACAGAAAGGTAGCCAAAGAAGATCCCTAACCCTGGGGAAGCTCTGAACTTGCTGTAAGTTCTTGGGTCAATCTCTGAGTCTGTGATGAAATGGGAGATATTAAGGAACAGTTGTTATTGATTGAAGTGGCTTACCTGAAATCATAGCCTTAGTTCTGTCTCAGAAGAGTGCGTTTTTGTCACACAAAAAGAAATGGATTTTAAAAAATTCATTGAGACAGAAAGCAGAATAAAATGTAATTTACATATAATGGAAAAGAAGTGGGGCACATGAAAGCTCAATCAGCTACTGTTTTTAGAAATCAGGATTGCTGAGCTTTCTGCACACAATTGGAACTCCCTGGATAGTTTCCTAGTTATATAGTAATTGCAAGTAGTGCAGGATGCATTCATAAGCAAATAGATGTAATTGCCATCACTCATGACTTCAGAGAATATATCTGTTTTGATCAAAATTTTGTAAATTTCACAATAAACAGAATTTCAGCATAATTGAGAAATTTTTAGATTGATGCTGTCAATTCTGGGTGCTTTTTTGCTTATGAATGCTTTGATGCTCAACTGAGCTTTTCCCAGAAGGGTGACTCTCCTGCAGAAAATAATATAATGTAATTAAATGGATTGATGAGTAGCTCTAAAATGTTTATCACCTTACTTAATATACCCCTTAATTCCAGAATATTTACTATCTAGATTTTTCTTCTTGAACTTCAAGATTGTTAAAACAATGTCTGAATATTAATTTCTACTGCAGCTGAATCTTCCTTGGATAGAGGTTAGACCAGTCAGAAGTCAGATCTTCTGCTTTCATTTTCTACTGTGCAATTACAGACAATCTATCAGTAGTACCTGTCTTCTGGAGAAGTAAATTTCCTTAAGGTCCAGGTGCTAGACATACTCATACAGGTTTCAATTTCTTGACAGTCTTTGAAGATCTTACATGGACTTAAATACTTGTTTACCCTCTTTGTACCTCAGCTCCATTAATTTGTTTAGATGTCACAGACATGGTATCATCTAAGACACACAGCTTCTGAGATTACTATGCTGTAAAATGGTGTATTTACTTTTTCCCTATCATGTATTGCTTGCTTTAATTCTGAATGCAGGTTTAGCACCTGTCATTTGTTTTAATGCATAAATAACCTAGTTTTCAAATACTTGTGAAACCTTAGATAGTTTGATAATCATTAAAATAAAAAAAAAATACAACAAAGCAAAGCTCCAAGTATTCTAAAACCACACAATGCAAGGTCTTAAATATTAATAAATAGCCATTTAATTAGCCAAAATAACCATTACCCTTTAATGTATTTTCTATCTTTAATTGTGAAGCTCATTTGTCTTATTTGTTTATTACATATTCATTTCATTGCATCATGTGGAACTGATGGTTAAGGTTGCATGCGACCATACTATGCTGCTATGCAAACACAATGATAAAGATATTATCTCTGTATCTCCAGAGGTGTTTGGAAAGGTTTCTTGGATTAATCCTAAATTTATTTCCAGTTAACTTATGCATAAATATCAGCTCTAAAATCAGCTTGAGAATAATATTTAGAAACAAAACAAAACATACAAATGAACAAGCTGATTCTTCTTTCTCTTTAGTTTTTCATAACTGACAGTACTTTCGTTTGAAGGCAGCACTTGATCTGATTTTGGACTTTGCTGATTTTGTAGCAAAATTCAGGATACACAATTTATTAAGGATTAACCACATTGAAGTCCAGTATTGCAGATTTATTCATTATTCAATACAGATGCTTTTTCAGCACCAGTCTGAAGAAAAGGAAGAGACAAAACCATCAAATTCTGGTGCAAGTTTCTGTAAAGAAGAGAAAAACTCATACCTCCACCATCAAAAGTCTTGTTTGCGAGAGCCATAGTGAACTGTAGGGCTCACTAGTTTCTGACTGGGATATTATGTACACACACACACAAACACAAAGAGTCTAGCTAGAGAAGCAGTATGAAGTAAAACATATTTATAGATGGTTTATGTGACATTGTAAAGTTGTAAATGATCATTTCATAAACTAAAAAACTCTTCCTCTTGTTATAGATCCTAAATGATCTGAGGATGTTACATCCTCAATCCCATCAATATTTCTGTGAGAAAAAACTTTATAGATATTCAATCCCAGCAATGATGGCATGATAGGAACATCTCACTAACAGAGAAATGAAACTGTTTCACCTCTACCATACCATGTCTGAAATAAGTGTAAGATTTCATGTTCCACCATAGAAAATTTAATCCTTTCTGTGAGCACTAATTTGATGCACGCATATGCATATGTACAAATAATACAACAATACAAATAGTACAGTTAATAAATAATAAAAGAAAAAAAGATGAAAGAATGTGCAAGGTTTCCCAAATCATGACTGAATAGTTGCTGAGCATAATAAGTGAGCCATAATCTATACATGCATTTCTACGCAAAGATAGAGTGGACAGCAGTAGGTCAGCTGCCTGCAAAGCCCTTTTAGCAGCTAGAACGAACGCTTCAACTCCTTCTTGTCATATTATGAATCATCTGACTTCATATTAAAAACTAACAAATTTCACCTATAGAGGACTCTAGCTGAGACCAAATTTGTTGCCACTGATTTGTGATTCCCGCTGCCATTTCAGCTGGCTACCGCAGTTTTAACTGAAATTTGTGTAGAAGTATTACTTATGCTTGCAAAATACTGGTAAATCACTGATTCATTCCACACTAATGATAATGTAAAGAACGTACTTCTTACCACTATTTATTTATTGTTGTTGTTGTTGTTGTTATTATTATTATTTCAGTTTTATGGCAAATTAAAGTGCGTTAGGATAAAGCTTTACAAAATAATTCCTTCCCCAAAGAGACTGGAGTCTGTGCGCAGAGAGAGGAGAGAAATCTCTTACTTTACAGATATATATTTCTAGGAGAACATAAAAGCTACTACACAGAAGACAGAGACAGAGGATGAGAGAAAAAGGTGCCATGGCAGAAAGTAAATCTTTTACCTTGCATTACGTACAATACTGTATCTACTTCAGTACCTGTCCCTCTAGGTGATTTTAAATAAATCACTTAAATATCTAGGCCTCTATTTCTCAATTTATCATTTATTTATGCCATAACTATTGCATATTCTATTAGGAAAGATACTACTAGCACAGTGATATAGGATGTGGTGAGACTGGAAAGCAACTCAGGACTAATGACAGGACCAAGGGGCAGCTGAATAAGACGAGAATGAGACAGCCCTCTTGAGGCAGTAATTAATTCTTATAGTTGCTTACCTGCCTGTAAAAATGAGGCCTAACTCTGATCATTGGGGTTTTTTTTCACTAGGTGATAAAAGAGATGTTAGCAGCTGTCTGAGTTGTCATTGCCTTCTCTTCATTGTGACTGATCAGGAGATATTGGAGCAGAAGGGGTATAGGAGTGCTTTATGGAATGGTTCATAGAGAATTAATTCTAAACAGGCAAGGAAGGAAATAGACAAAACTTTTCAGGGCTTATTATTTATATGAAGTGCAGCAAAATCACCTAATCATAAATAAAGTACTATATTCATTAACTTAAATTGTAAAAGCAATCTATATAATTTCTATTCAAATTGAATAAAGAAATTACAACTCTGCAAGGTCTTCAAAATAATCTGAAATATTCCACAAAAATAACGGCAACAGCAATAATAATGAAATGCAGTCTGATTCCGTTTGTGACCCTTCTGTCCTTTGTAAATTCAGGCCTTTAAAACAATTTGAAGAAATTAGTTTCATATCATTGCTATATGGTATCTCATTGTACATTACAGTTCACAACTGTTCTCGTTGTAGTGGAGGTAGGTCTGGTTTTGCAAAATCTTTCTGTTCTATGTTTCATATTTCTCATGACTTTTGTTTTACTTTTTCTTTTGTACCTGATTTATTGATTCCATGGTCCTTTTTCAAATTTCATTTTACAATCCCATTTTCATCACGATGGATCTTATATATGTTTTATCTTCTAAAAAACTATATAGCCTTTTTTTGTTGAATCATCTTTGAATAGCTAAACAAAAAGAAGGAACAAAAGTGAAGTTTGTTATAAACAATCATGGATCTCACCTGGGATTCCTTAGAGATACTGTATACCAGTTTAGCCAGTTTAGTAAGGGGGGCCTGCAAAATGTGTGCACTGTCTTGTTACATAGCTAGTACTCCTGTACAGTAAATGTCAATCTTTTATTTTGTCTCTATTTTCTGATTTCACAGAAGCTCCATGTGCCAAGGCAATTCAAGGAAACTCTGGAATAAGACAGAAATTTTGATAAAGGATGAGACAAAGATGTAAAAAAACATGTGATAGGTTCATTAATTAATTGATCTGATGAAAACCAGTGTCCTACTGTATGAGTCTGCCCTTTGCTTCACTTCTGAGAGCAGAATGTTTATTGAAAACTTTTGCCTTTAGCAATTTTAAGACACTATATACAGAAAACAAAGGAAACATCTGCTATACGGACAAATATGACAAGTGAGGCTTGTAAGTTAGACATGAGCTCTGTATCAGAGAATGTGGTTTGACACCAGAGTCATGTTTTCCCCATAAGATTTAATGACTTTCTTCTTACTATCCTGAGCAAAACAAAAAGGCCTGTATAACATATGCACATTTAGAAAGCTGCACACCCTGTCCACTGTGCAGCACAAAAGTGAGGATTGAGGGGAGCACTGTGGAATCCACCTCCATAAGGCAGAGCTGTGTGAAGCCACATGACACATCCTAAGAAAACAGTGCAGGAACCTGCAGCTGGTGCACTGTGACTTCAGGATAATGTGCCAAGACAGGGAGATGGAAAGGCATTAAGCAGTTACTCTGTCCAGGGAATCTTAACAGCCTGACATACACATACTGGGCTTTGGAAAATTAGAACTCGTTGAACTCTGTCACTCCTTATGGGAAAGAAACTCACAGGAAGGCATGCTGAATTATAATGTGGAAGTACAAGACAACATAGGAATGGATATAAAGTGAATAGGCTTCCATGATTCTTGAGCATGAAAAGTGATTTCCCACCATTCAGATCTGGGAACAGATCTTTCTCTTACCAGTAGCATATTGTTATGAGAAAAAGTTCTCTGCCTTCCACCACTATATCATAGAAAGTTACACTGAAAATAACACATGTGAAAGACATGTAACTTTAAAGAAAATGTGGGTAATTGCCGAAATCCCTTTTATATTTGGAATTTAATGTGCAATTACTTAATTGTTTTAAAGTAATCTATGGCTAAATCTGTACTATTAGATTAAGCATGCCTGCAACTATTCCTTGGCCTTGAGCCCAGCTGACACCAATGTTCCACAGCTGTGTTATCAAATGTTCCTAGTTGTCAGTACAGGGTGTCTGAATGTGCTTTGCCTGATGGCAATGTTCATTCCTTTGCAGTAAATCCTGATTTGTAACTGAATGTTGTTTGGGAGTGCTATACACAAAACATTCTTACAGCTATTCTGCTAATACATGATGATCCAGTGTCTGGAAGCATTCCCTCCTACTGATTAATTTAATAGTCATAAACCTAATCTGACACTCCCAAGGCCTTTCCTACAATTTCCTCGTCTCTGACAGCCTCTGTATTGGAGGGGCTGTACTGCACCTCAGTGCTGGTACAGGTGCTTGAGCACCTTTCTTTCTGGAATTCTTTACATCCTGTGGTTAAGCCAAGAGCATCCTTGAATAAGTACCAAATGGTCTGTTACATGTCGTGGTTTAAGTCCAGCCAGAAACTCAGAACCACGTAGCTGCTCGCTCATTCCACCCTTTTCTTTTTTTCTCCCCCCGCTCCCATAGAGATGGGGAGGAGAATCAAAAGAATGTAACTCCCACGGGTTGAGATAAGAACAG